>OZ025291.1:206058554-206346054 GCA_964019185.1 Maratus speculifer
AATAGCATTAAATTCTCTACAAATTTAATACTAAAACTGTTTTTCTAAAGACAATATTAAGCACACTACAGATTTCTAAATGTGACTCTTTTTTTCAAATTTTGTGGAAAAATTGCAAAAACGAAACTTTGGCACAATTTTTCCTTATTTTATCCTCTTATGTAAATTATTTAAATTAAAGATATTTGCATGATAACATTCATGATGAATTACAACGGTAACATTGTAAAAAAATAAGAACATTGTAACTTTTTTTCTATTTCGAACTTTAGTAAAGAACATTTATATTAGGTATTTACCTGAATGTAAGTAACAAATGTTTTCAGTATTTTGCGTGTAACTTGAAAATTATGAACTTTTTGCGTAACATATTTAATTACAAAAAGAAAGAACATTAAATTCTCTATAAATTTTGTTATAAAAACGTTTTTCTAAACCCATTACTAAGCGCTATGTTTTTTTTATTATGTCACTTTTTTTAACTTTACAGAGAGTGCCCTATTTTTCGCTTCCCGTCCCAAAAAAACTCTTTTTCATCACTAACAATGAAAATAAAATAGACCTATTGATTGATGAAAAATGAAAGTTTTAAGAAAGGTAGGCAAAAGATGCACAAATTCTAGAAACCCTATAAGAAAAGAATTACAAAAAAAGGAAGAGCTGGGGATTTAAAAAAAAAAAATAAAAAGGAATGCTGATGGAAGACTGCGGTCAGTGACGTTCCCGAACCGCTTTCGTTCCGATTCACATGTTCTTTTTTAAAGACATACTCTTCTAATATGCTGCTATTGAGTTTATTGTATCTCTTCTCGTGTAGTGATGAAAAATGAGTGAGCTCCACCCAAAATTGTGTTTAATTTGCCAAACGGCTTCAAATAGTGATAGTCGTGTTGTGAGCCAGAAAGACTTGCCAAGCTCTTTGAACATAGCGTTTAGCGTAAAAGTAATATTCATCAAAAGTAATATTAATCAGTTTTTTGAAAAGTAGCAAGCAAGTTAGAATACAGGATGATTGCCGAAAAACATATGCGAATGAGAGAATGATAGCAGCATATGTTCGTCGGGGTGAAAATTCTACACAGACTACAGTTTGTCTTTCAGAACAGGCACTTTTTTCAAGCTTCAAGGTAATTATTTCTTTATGCGATGAAGGTAATCCCGGTGGCTTCAACGAAAAACAATAAAAAAAGCACTACGCAAAGAGAAATTTGATTCATAAAGTAATGAAATTAGAAGCGAAAATTACATTTTTGAAAACTGCTGATAAACGAGGGGATGAAAAATCCCAGAAAGTAATTGAGCTTATTCAGCACGAACCTGATTTGCAGATGCACGGTATTATAGTTTTTGTCGCGTAAAACTAGATCAATCTGTAACAAGTGGAGAGAAAAGAGGGCGTCGATCTGCATCATCCGTTGACGAAGCCAAGACAGAAACAAAAACCGTTTTATTTTATTCTTGAAACAAATAAAAAATTTCTAAACAAGAATTTCAAAATAACAGAATTCAAGTTGAACAGACAAAAGAAAAAGCTGATGTCATGACCTCAGCCATTTCAAGTTTTCAAGAGCCGAATCTTTTGAAAGTGTCGTAATTGTCGGAGAAGACATTGACCTTCTCGTGATTATGACGAGCTTAGGCTATCAGCACAAAAATCAATCTGTTTTTCTAAAAGCCAGGAAGAGGTAACATCGAAACCAAGTGGTTTTCAACTATGTCGTCCAAACACAATTACAACAATGTTCTTTTCTCTCAAGCAATCTCCGGATGCGATACAACATCCGCTCTTTCTGGGCAAAGAAAGTCAAAGATTTGTAACACTTTGAAAAAACATGAACAGCTTGGAGAAATAGCCTGCTTATTCAATAAAATAGGTTGTACCCGTCAAGAAATCATCAAGGCTGGAAAAAAATTCCATATCTCACTATACAGTGGATGCATAGCTACCACACAGAATTTGAACACCTTCAAGTTCCAGTTATTTGCTAAATCTGCCAAAAAAAGCAAAGTCACCATCAACACGAGAGATTGTGCAGCATCATTTTCGCCGATGTTATCATCAAGTACAAGCTAGGCTAGGACACAACATCCCTCCTGAAGGATGTGGATGGGCTCACAGGATCATTTTCAGCCAGTTCAAATGTGCCAAGACCCGGCACTTCAATCCTTGCTCCATGTTGTGTCATGTAGCTGTAGAAAAGCGTGCAGCAAAGCATGTTTTTCTCATAAATTAAGACTCAAATGCTCGGAAATTCGTAAAAAATGTAATGAGATCAACTACGAAAATGTCGACGACATTATTTATCCAGAAGAAGGGGATGTAAAAGTGTCACCGTAAGAATTTTTTACTTATATTCAGTTAAACACCTAATATTAATGTTCTCCACTAAAGCTGTAAATAATGTTGTTATAATGTTGTTAATTTTTTTTACAATATTACCATTGTAAATCATCATGATTGTTATCATGCAAATACCTGTAATTTAAATAAGTTACATTAAAGAGGATAAAATAATGAAAAATTGTGTCGAATTTTCGTTTTTGCAATTTTTCCACAAAATTTGAAAAAAAAGAGTCACTTTTAGAAAGCTGTAGCGCGCTTAATATTGGCTTTAGAAAAACAGTTTTAGTATGAAATTTGTAGAAAATGTAATGTTCTTTCTTTTTGTAACTGAGTATTGTGCGCAAAAATTTTATAGTTTTTGAGTTATAAGCAAAAAACTGAAAAAATTCCAAAATTTTGTGGTTTTTTGGCTCCACAAAATTTAGCCTCGAGATATTTTGTTGGAAAACCAATTATTCTTGTTACTAGCATTCCCATAAACAGTTTAAAAGCATAAAATCTTCTAGCAGAGTTTTTGCATCTATTTATGACAATTTAACTGGCCTATTAATCGAATTTGAAATTTTTTTGGTAGTGAGGGCAGACACTACATACGATGACCTAACCACAAAAGATATGATTCGACCTATGTTATTCCTACAATGAACCATGGCAGAGGACACGTTATACCGTGGGGAGTATATTCTTAAAAAAGTGTCGGCCCGTTATTTCAATTCCGCAGCCAGATGAATGATACAATGTATAAAGATATCTTGCAAGACCATTTTTTGCCTTATTAGAGAAAAACATTGGTCGCAACTATTTTTAGTAACATGATAACGACATAAATAATGTATGCAAGCCTCGATAAGCAGTAGTTTTCGCACAAAAAAATTCGTTTTTGAAAGGGTCAGCCCAAGCGTCCAACATGAATCCAATAGAAAATCTTTGGAAAGAAGTTGTCAAAAATCTGCGTAACTATTGCAACTCATCCGAAATTTCGCCAAAATTGCAAGAAATGTGGAAAAAATATACCATAGACGATCTTTAACCTTTGATTGTATGAATGCCACTTATAACTAAAGCTAATAAAATAGTAATACGATAAAATAGTATTTATAAATGTTGTTGATCACTGTAATTTTCTATTACAATACCACTTTCTTACGAACACTTGTGAAGGTGCCGAGAATTTTTGAGAACATGCGTTTTCTTTTATACTTAATTTTGTCAGTTAAACTTATTGATATTTACACGTTTTTCTATAAATAAGTTCCTAACTAATATGTCAATGAAATGTATAAGTATCGCTTTGAGATTCCTCTTCATATGGGTATATTTACAAATTAACTGAAACATTTTTGCTGGCCGGAAACTTTTGACCGCCACTGTATATTTTGCAGGATTTTATGAAAAATAAATTGAATGAAATATAAAACTGATGCTTTGATGGAAAGATGGAAATATGTAGTGTCGAATACGTAAATGTCACTTGCATATGGCATAAGGCGTAAAGAAACAGGTTTTTTAGTGAATTTTGAAGTTTTAACCCGCTTGTTCGCTCGCAAACCTCACTAAATAGCTTGCATTTTTTTATACGAGGAAATTTGAAGAAATTTAAAATAAAACAGCAAATATCAGGAACCACCAACGTTTCAATGATCGAATGAAGTAACAGATTGTGGAGAAATTGGAAACAGGGCTATTTAAAATGCATATTTCTAGAGTCTTCAACGTAACGTCCAGTGCTATATCTAACTTAAGAAAACAGTTTAAGGTCTTTGGATCTATAGAGAAGTCTGGACATGCTCGTCCAAAACCACGATGGCCAAGATCGATATTTTTCCATTAAAGTGATGAACAAGAGTGCAACAGCTTCTCAGCTCTCTCGTGATATATTAATGTGGTCACAGGCATTTGAGTTTCAAGGGTTATTGTTTACAGACAGATACATGACAGTGGGCTATTTGCAATAACAGTTTCTCCTTGCGTCTCGCTCACTTGTGCGCACAGAAGAACCTGTTTTTATTAGGGTTGCAGAGGTCTTCGTCTTTCGAATAGTGATTAAGTGGGGATCTAACCTATTCACTGATTAGGTTTGGTTCAATCTAAACGCGAATTCTCTACTTACGTACATCTGAAGAAAACCTGGGATCCGCCTCCTGCCTTTAAACTTCGGAGAAAAGGATCAACATGGCAGAGGAAGTTTGATGATCTTTGCAAACGTCATGCAGGATAGACACAAACCTTCCTTGTGTTTGGTAAAGTCTCTAAGTTTGATAGTAGGGGTGTTCGTGTACCTCTGTACCTTATTTTAGCCATTTCAGAAATGCAGTTTGCATTTAATTTAATTTTAATGAATAACAGCAAGTGCCCCAATGCGGTTCATCTGACCAGCGCATTTCTGTTGAGTGAAGATATTCGCTTGATAGACAAGCTAGTCAGAGCACCAGATCTAACTCATAAAGTACGCCAGGGACGCTCTGGAACTCGCTTTCCACCTTCCTTAACGATCCAAGGCTTAAAAGAAGCGTTGCTGAAGGAGTGGAAACTAACTACTACAGGGATCCATAAATTGTATGATTTATAAAACGCGTTCAAGTTCTGAAAACTGCAAACTGTAAGAGGTAATTAACCCCTGTTTAACCCAATTTTTGGTTCAGTAATGTAATTTCTGTTTTATAACTTTCAACTAAGTTGATTCTTAGCTATTCAAAGCAACAGAAATCTGTAGCTTTGCAAAAAATCTATTAAAATTACAGTAATCTTACTAAAATTTTATCTGTAACCTGGATTTCAGTTACATAAAAAGACATATCATTTTGCTAAAATATTTTTAGCAATATTACAGTTTTTCATTTACAATGCATAAATTTTTGTACATAAGTGTACATGAATGTACATGCTTGTATATGAATTTTTATTATTGCCATTAAACAAAAACTAGAAATTCCAGTTTCCTAAAATAATTGAGTAAGTTTACAGATATTTTTTATACGATGTAAACGGCAAATTTTTATTTATTTAGTTAGTTTTGCATTATATCAACCTGTGTACATGTCTAATTTAATTAAAATCAGGTTGTAGTATTTCTTGAGAAAACTGATCAAATCTGAAAATTTTCTTAATTTTAAACGTGAGTATATTACAAATACTAGAATTACACATGAAATAAGCATTAGCAATATAAACACAATTTTAATGTAACTATCCTGTCAAACTCTGAATTAAACCAACAATATGTCATGCAATAAAGATATGTTTGGAAATTTCTTCTCACGAAATACAATCTTGAAAATTTTAATGAGCTAATTACATTTACTCTTTAAACGCAAGTACAAACTTTTTATTCCAATTGTCTTAAACGCCCGCCTTTCTCAGGAACTAACATTCCTAATTTAAAGAAATTACTGTACTTAATACATAAAATGAGATCTAGAGTGTTTAATTTAAAAATAAGAGACTACTTTGTGGAATAATTAACAGTTGTTTCAGACATCAAACACCTTAACTGAATAAATATTCCTATCAATAATCCTTAATCATTACTCCTAAGATAAATCAGTAAAGATTTATATTTCAAGTGCTTTCATTGCCACAACACGGGTATTAATGCATAATTTGACCCATAAAAATACTATATTTGTTATACAAAATGTGTATTTGCTCTGTTTATGAAAAAGAAAACATTCATAAATATTTTATAGGCTACAAATTGTTATTCATAATTTTTAACATATTTCAACAAAGTTGAAAATGATTTTGTCTTCGGTTTGTCTGTCCGTCTATCCATCTGTCTTTTTGGCCGTCTATCATTGCCTAACTCCTGTAAATATACTTGGATTGCCCAGAAATTTTTGGAGGTTATTGACATTTACCCTAGCACGAACCCTATTTCAAATGAAATTTATAGCATGACTAATTTATTTACAGGGAGTGTCAAAAAATTACCATTACATTACGGCCTGTGGGAAAAATCGTTTTAAATGAATATTAAAGATGTTACACTCTATCAAACATATTAAAATTTATATGCATTTACGAAATGCACTAAATTATACATTCTGTGAACTATGCAATGAAAAATTCGCTATTATTCATTTACAGAGCCAAACAAAAGAATTCCATTACATAATGATAAATGGGGAATTGTGTGCGACATATTTTAATTACATTAACTTATTTTATGAATAATGAAATTGATATACGTCACTGAAGCTTAATATAGGTTATACGATCTAGACATGCAAAACACGAAGTGCATAGATTTTTTCATTGGGTTTGAGAAATTATTTTCTTAAACGTATACTCATGAACTTCAAAGTAGTTCATTAATATATTTTGAATATTGATTTAAACTTTTCGATATCAGTTGAACTGTGCATAGAACTGTGCAAAGTTAAACATGTTTCATTCATCGTTCAATATCTTTAATTTAGAACACTGAAGAAAGAATTTTGCATCAAATTGAGTGGCCAAGTACATTTGTTTTTCACAAATCGATGCCGTAAACATCTTTGAAATTCTAGCTCAAATCGAAATATCTACAAATCTTTAAGATTATTTTTCAATACTTTACACACTCACTTTTTAAAGTTTACTCAAGGGAATATAAAGTTCTTTCCTAAATAAACGCGATTGTGAATGACATTTTATTTATTTGAAAACTTTAAGACAGAAGTTTCGAAAAAATAATTAAAAGGTTTCCACTCAGGTATTTTCTATATTTTCAGACAGATTTCTATTTCGTTTTAATTACAATAATAACAAATTTGGTGAAATTTTATTTAAATGTGATAAATTCCATACATGAAATAAAACTGAATCAAATCTGAGTCTTTACGATGCATGAAGGACCTAAGCCTACACACTGTAAAACAATTCAGTAACATAACTCCAAAAATCTGGTGGCAGCTTTGCTGTCACCAGTGTTATGGTGTGATTCTTTTTTCACTTATATAATGATGTAATTTAAACATATGTTACTGGTGCAATATTACATATTACTGCAATATTACACTGGTTATCTTGGTTATCGGTTATTCCACCATAAACTTGGTGGAAGCTTGGTAACATTACACAAATGTTTTACAGTGCAGTGACCAACCCTGTTCAGTTGATAATGCTACCTGATTTGTTATGTAGCGTATGTACGATTAGGTGCTCAGCCTAACGCAAAACCCTAGATTTTTATTTCCAGGTAAAACTAGTTATGTAGTTCCAAGTAATCCTATGTTATCCACAAAGAAGGGATGAAAGCTTTAGTAAGTCTTATCCAGCTGTGAGTCGAATTCGCGACTGTCAACGTGGAACATAGATGTGTTCAACACTACGATATTTAGTTTCAAATATATTAAGTATAAAAAAAAAATATTCATCAATTAAGGAAATTCAAAAATAAAATTTAGCCTAATTTTTTTAATAAAATATAAATATCAAAAAGAAATTTTATATTTTATAATATTTACCTATATATAATGTACCAATTCCAGCATTTTTCTCATTAAAAAAATACTTAGAAACAATGTTATTATTTCAACAGCTAAGAAGATAAACTGTCGAAATTGCAAATGAATCTTTCTTTTACAATGAAACAATAATAGTTCTAACAAAGATAATAATATAAGTATCATAGCATTCTAATAAATTCACTAACAATTTGGATCAGATACACTGCGCAAAAAATGATTATGAGTTACAGAATCACAATGCATTTCTGTGACCTTGTAAATATATATACAGGGTGTTTCGCTACCAGACCGACAAACTTTGTGGGATGATAGTAGATACGAAGACAAACATTATTAAATAGAAAACCATGGGGCGCAAACCTCTTCTGTAGAAGTTAGGGGCCATTAAAAATTAAGGTCCGAAATTTCAAACGATAGTAAAAAACGGAAAAAAGGTACGATACGTTTGCGGTTTTTACTAAAATCATTCTTTATATCACGATTTAAAAAAAAAACAAAACAAAGGTTACATTAAAAAATTGTCGATAGAGGGCGCTTTAGACTTTACAGTAACGAACAACTACTTTTTACCGTTATTTTGTGCATGGGGTTGAAATTATTCTAAATTTTAGACTTTAACTTAAATTTTAAGCCCAAAATCGGAAACATTGGGATCAGGTAACTGGCGAAAATTAAACTGTGAACATAGGGGGAAATTTTAAACGCTCAGAAATATTGGACAAACAAATCGATTTTGTTGCAGTTTGCATGTAAGTTATTAATTTGGTAATTATTTTATTCAAAATGACTTACAGCTTTGGTGCCCTCATTTTTTGATAGAGGGCGCTCCCGACACAACTCCGACATTTCAAAGGCATTACTCCTGGGTGTTTTACTACCAGACCACCATAATTCCAGGAAGTGTTAGAGATACAAAGACGACTTGGAATCACATAGAAATGTAACGTTGGAAATGCATTTTTTGCAAGTTACGGTTAAAGGAAGCAGAGAAAAAAGTACCAGAAACAGCAGAGAAAGAGCGACACGTTAATGGGACAGAAAACAGTTTATTTAAAGGTTTTACTAGAAAAGGTGTTTGAAATTATGACCAGAAGTAGTCCGGCCAGTTTTTGCAGCGACGGTAGATGACGCTAAACGGTAATGCGCCTTCGCATAGATCACTTTGAAGTGATCATTCGCGAACCGATTCCAAAGGTAGCAGAATGAAGTATTTGAACGATGAACAGCACGATAGGGCTCCTCATCATTTTACCAATGACGTTTGCCGACACTTCAAAGTAACATATGGACAGTGGTGGATAGGTCGTAGTAGCCCGGTTCATTGGCCTGCCAGATAGCCGGATCTATCATGTATGGACTTCTTTTGCTGGTGTCAAATGAAAAATTGGGTGTATGAGGCTCTCGTACCATCAGTTGAAGACTTCTCAGCTGGTATTTCTGTAGCTGCCAGAAAACTATCAGAGATTCCAGGAATCTTTCAAAGCGTGAGGAATTCCACGTGACGCCACTGTCAAGCATACCGGACTACTTCTGGTCGTAATTTTGAACACCTTTTCTAGTAAAACCTTTACATAATGTGTTTTCTGTCACATTAACGTGTCGCTCTTTCTCTGCTGCTTCTGTTACTTTTTTCTCTGCTTCCTGTAACCGTAACTTGCAATAAATGCATTTCCAACGTTACATTTCTATGTGGTTCCAAGTCGTCTTTGTATCCTTAACACTTCCTGGAAGTATGGTGGTCTGGTAGTAAAACACCCAGGAGTAATGTCTTTGAAATGTCAGAGATGTGTCGGGAGCGCCCTCTATCAAAAAATGAGGGCACCAAAGCTGTACGTCATTTGAATAAAATAATTACCAAATTAATGACTTACACGCAAACTGTAACAAAATCGATTTGTTTGTCTAATATTTATGAGCGTACAAAATTTCCCCCTCTGTTCACAGTTTAATTTTCGCTAGTTACCTAATCCCAATGTTTCCGATTTTGGGCTAAAAATTTAAGTTAAAGTCTAAACTTTAGAATAATTTCAACCCCATACACAAAATAGCGGTAAAAAGTAACTTTGTTTGTTACTCTAAAGTCGAAAGTGCCCTCTATCGACAATTTTTGAACATAACCTTTGAAATTTTTTTCTAAGAAAAACGTGATATAATGAATGTTTTAGTGAAAACCGCAAACGAATCGACCATTTTTTTCGTTTCTTATCATCGTTTGAAATTTTGGAACTCAAATTTTAATGGCCTGTAGCTCCTACAGAAGATGTTTGCGCCCCATGGTTTCCCATTTAATAATGTTTGTTTTCATGTCTACTATCATCCCTCAAACTTTGTCGGTCTCGTAGCGAAACACCCTGTATATATATATATATATATATATATGTATATATTAACAGTTATTGACGAATTCAAATAAACGTGATAAATAATCATAAGGTTACTAAACGGTGTAATAATTATGATAAAGTCAAAAAATTTAAATACAAATATTAAAATAAGACAATCGACGTTTCGATCTTCTTCTGAGATATTCATCAGGAAAAAAATGTGTCATACTGCTGAAAAATCAGAGCAAAACGGCTTGATTTTTAAAAAATCTTAAAATTGCCTGTCCGTTATCGCTTTAACTAATCGCAATAAAAGTAACAGAATAAAAATTCAAGTGGTTTAATGGACATTTTCACTAAAACATTACTTATTAAACCATTCAACTTATAGAAAAGTAAGGTACTTGTAACGCTTTTTTCTTAGAAAAAATTCCTTTAATGTATCAACACTTTAGAAAAACATTATGTTTACATACAGCAGTGGAAAAAATAAACACACCTTCTAACTCTACAACAAATTATAAAATTACATGTACGGAAGTCTAATTTTTAATCATCTACAGGTTGACATTTTTTTAAGATTTAAAAGTAAAAAAGAAAATAACAACTCAACAAAATTACCTGAAATTTCACCAATATACTTTAAAAGCAAAACGAATTCTTTAGCGTGGTTAAAAAGACATAAAATGGCACCGACAGATGGCTCTATATGTGCAGTAAAGTCAGGAAACGAGCTTTTGAACGACATACGCATAGTTGCAGTAAAAACTTGAAACTTGCACACCTCGTGTTCATTATTCAGCGGATATCCTCGCAATGATTCAGTTATTCACACTGAAACGGTGGGCAACACGCTGAAAATCTGCTGCATTAGTTGCCCAATTCAGCACGAATGCTTAACTCCATATTTTCATTTTGTTCTGTTTGTGCAAAGATGTTCGCAGTCCCCTTTTAAAAAACTGCATTCTACATGCTTTTCATATGCGTAATAAAATTTTATTTTTCTCAACATATCCCCCAATTTTCCTGCCATAAACTATATTCTATGTTTCTATCAACTTACTGCCGGTTACTTATGTCGGTGCAACTTTTTTTGTCGTTATTTTATTCTCGCTTAAAAAATTTCCATTGCTTTGAAAGCAAAATGGCGAAATTTCAGGACATTTGAATAAGTGGTTCTTTTGTTATATAATTTTGCATTCACAGCTTTAAAAAAAATCACCCAGTATCTTAAAGTTAAAATATTATGGAAATATTTATATTAGTTAAAATACAGGCCTCAACAAAATTTAGACACTGATGATATTTAATATTTAAATATAAAATACGAATTCTTGATTATACAAATGAGTGTACTGGTTTTACAATATATTTTAAACATTTTAGGACAAAAATAGTAGTTTTAATATAGGATAGTATTTAATTCGACTAAAAAAAGTGAAATTCTCATGTTCCAAAAGTTTAGACTCTTTCCTGATTTTCACATCTATTCACGGAAAGATGCAAATTTCAAATTTTACATGTCACATACATGAAAGATCTGAGTACTTCTCTCAAATAGCATGGGCTAGTGAAGATGCTGCGTGCAAGAAATATTTTGTCAGATGAAGTAACTGAAGTATGGAAGCTAACATCGAAAGGGAAAATTGTTTCAGAAATTTCAGCTAAATTTAATCGTCCAAAAAATCTGTCTCAAGTATTGTGTTCGGGAAACTCTCTGAATGCAAAACATAGATCTTGAAAGCCTCGCGTGACAAAAAACGAAATGATAGAAGGACCCATGAACTGTCATTTGCACTCTACACAAATGATGATTGGTAGTAACATTAAAACTGAGTTAGAACTTTATGTGTCATAAAACATGTGATAAAACAATCAGTTTTAAAATCCCACTGTAAACTGATAAGAATACAGTGGATTCGTGAACATATATCATATCCAAGCAAGTGGGTATGATGATATTGAGCGAGGTAAAAAAAAAAGCGTAATTTGAATAATCTATACGGTTGGGCATGCTATTGGCACGACTTTCCTAAAGATACTTGGAATTTCTTTAGTCATCAACAAGGAGATGGTTTTTTAACGATTTGAAACTCACTTTACTTTAATGCTTAAGCATCTCTGGAATTCTTACAAGGAAGGTCTCCATACGGGCATACTCAGAAAAATCTGAAAAAATTACAGAATGTTCTTCTCATATAGTTATATATGTTTATAAAAAAATTTCGGCGGAACCTCCTTATAACGTCTGTAAAAAAATAATAAGAATTTCGTTTATTTGGCGGTTTATCTCCGGTTAGCGAAAAAATGAAATTTTGAAAAATACGCTTTTATGCTTCGAATACTTTTTAAAGAAAAAACTTTCTATGTTCAATTTATTTAAATAAGTTTAGTTTAAGTAATTTTAGTTTTTCATTTTTACTTTACTTTAAGTGTAATTTTGTCATATACGTTTATATGTACTTATAACAAAATGAAATTAATATATTTTATCATTTAAAACACAATTTAAATTGATTAAAATTGTTCCAAATTGAAAAATACACTGTTAAAATCTGCTGCATTTTGTTGCAACGCACTCCCTTGCTTGTATAGAAAACGGTTACTTGGCCGTTAAATGGAGCTTTCTCATTGGTTTAAATAGAGATTTTATATACAAGCGGTAGAGTGCGTTGAGACAAAATGCAGCAGATTTTTAACAGTGTATGACACGGTCAATTCGCCGTGCTATGGGGCATTCTCATTGGTCAGAAGAGAGATATTCTATAAAAGTAGTGGAGTGACGTTGCAGTAAATGCTGCAGATTTTTAACAGTGAAGTCAATTAAAATCAATTTTCAGATTCGTTAAAATCGTCTGCTTTTGGCGAGGAAATGCACTGCTTACCAAATCCCGCGTCGCTTTCAGCTTTTCACGCCAATTATTCCAAACTATTTTATTTTTTTACATATCTAATAATTTAATTCCGCCGCTAATTTTCACTGATCCTTTATTACCTACATGAGTAGTTTAATTCGTATTTTTTTCAATAAATTCTGAGTTTGCCCCCAATGGAGACCTTCCTTGTTAGATGATCGCCAAACAGCGCAAGTCTAACGTACATAAATTGGAGAACAATTTACAGCCATTTGATGAACTTTTAGCTTGTCTAAAGTATATGTTTAAGCAATGTAATGCTTCTATTAATGTTGTATATAAAACAAAAACCTGGTTTAACTTTCATAATATTACTGTTTTTGAGTAGCCGTCTTGTATCCCTGATCTGAACCCATTGGAAAACCTTCGTTGCATCATATCTCGTAAGGTTTACACCAATTTTGCACAGTACCCTTCTGAATCTTTTGTTAATTAACTTCAAACTACCGTATAAAATGTACAAAAGTGGTACAAAATAGAACCTTGAGTAATGGATGATTTAGTTTCTTCTTTGATAAATCACATTTTTTCACTATGTTCAAATAATGTGGGTGCAGTTAGATTATAATTTATGGTTGTTTTTCTATAAGTATTTAGAATGTCTATACTTTTGTCACAATGGTAATTTTTATTTTTTATCATTATATATTATGTAAAGTGTATAATTTAAAATTTATTGTTTATGATTAAGCATAAGTCATAAGTAATTTGTGACAGTTGACTTATAACAAATGATTCAATTACGTTGAATATTTCTCAGTACAGATGCGTAATCGATCACTATCTTAACTTTTGCTAAGCACTGTATAAATATTGATATCAGTAGTTGTATTTATAAGCATAAGAGTTAAATAAATATTTTACATTTAAGTTCAGTTTAAATCAATCAGTATTCAGTTTAAATCAACATTCCTTATAATTTTGAAATATTAATTATAAGTGGTTAGTTCTTCTCTATTTTATGTGACCATCTATCCTGAAGTTGTAGAAATTAATCACCCAAGTAAAGGCGTCACTCGGTCATTATAGGCTTAGAAGCGCAGGTTTGTCTCTGAACATGCCTTAAAAGTCCATACAGTAAAAAAAAATATTTAACATATGTACTTCAAAATACAGATACCTTGTCTAAAAAATATTCAACCGCTAAATTAATAAATATTATTATTAAACTTACTTTGTTTTGTCGAAAAACCCAGCTGCCAGTAGTAATGAAGAAATTCATTGAACTAATTACTACGAATAAAGGATG
Source organism: Maratus speculifer (assembly GCA_964019185.1). Taxonomy (NCBI): domain Eukaryota; kingdom Metazoa; phylum Arthropoda; class Arachnida; order Araneae; family Salticidae; genus Maratus; species Maratus speculifer. Next base: position 206,072,837 of record OZ025291.1, read on the forward strand.
TCTTGCAATCTATGATCACGTTTTAAAATTATATAGACTGGCCATCTATATTGAGTTGCCCTAAACTATCATCCGTCCTTTGCAATACCATTTTTCGTAATACCGTTATATATGCTACAAAGACCTGTGATAAAGACATTTCGTCACTACAAAATGCATTCTGACGGTCATAACGATGAAGGTGATTTATTTCAAGAAGCTCTTATTCATAAAGTTAAATCCATAGAACTTGAGCTCAAAAATTATAGACAAAAAGAGAACTCGAACGATTCTCTTAATCAACAACACTCATCAACAAGTACATCCGATCTCCAAGAAGATGATACAAAATTATTCCAACAGTTAAATCAACTGCAAGCATGTTTGAAAAAGCATACTAAAAATGTGTCTGAAAATACAGAAAAACTGAAAAATGAAATACAAGCCCATTTAAGATCATTAGATTTTGAACTGGAATATTACTCGATACAGAACAAAATTAAATTAGATAGAGAAAAAAGAGACAATGGAGGTTCATCTATCTCGGATATAGATCAAACATTAACTTCAAGACCATTCAAAAGCACTCTTAATCTTAGACGCACAAGAAGGCGCTCGCAAGCTGCAAGTGAAGGAGACTTCAATGGAAAAATCCATTATCACTCATGCAGAAAACAGACATTATACAATAAACAAAAAGAAGAAATAGAGGAATTACAAGAAAAATGTCTAAACTTCCAACGCTCACTTCGGAAAGCAGAAGAAGACAAAAACTTACTCAAGAAAGAAATTGAAGAATTGCAACACAGTTTTGAAGATGCAAATAAAGAGTTAGCGCAATTAAGAAATGAAACCACGGAAAAGTTAGTAACTAATACTGATGCAAGTGACTCAACTCACATTTCTCAAGACTCAGACTCATTGCATAAGTGCACAGATGATTCTGATCCAGGCGATTCATCTACTCCATTACAACCAACTGAGAGAAAGAATATCTTCAAAACACTTAAACACTTAAACACGCAAACGCAATTTGCAAAAGAAGAGAAACACCAATATCTCATGGGATATAAATTACTTGAAAAAGATTTCCTGAACTTTGGAAGGAAGCAGTGGAACAAAAAAACAGTAATCAGCTACATGAAACTACTATGTAAGAAAAAACAAGAAATAAATCATCCAAAGCATTTAACAAATACAGAGAGCACTCTTGATAGTAGAATAAAACTAACTTCTTCAGTCCATTTATTACAACAGGAAATAAACGTATTGAATACTACATATGGAAACCTGTGCATAAGTCTAAAAACAGAACTGGAAACACTTAAAAATTCAAAACTAAAGTCTTTGCCTCTTCAAACATTAATAAATGAGCACCATGTCCTAATACAAGAGAAACTAGATTTATTGGGAAATATCTCAAAAGATTTGTACGATGAAATGAATTCATATCTACAAGTCAATCCGAAAAATCTTACAGATCAATTAACAGATAATATACAAGATATACTGAAATATTATCTTAAAACAATCCCAACTGTGGCACCAAATAAGGAACATTCTATGCAAAACACTCAAGGAGAAGAAGAATCACAGATTCTAAAACATTTGAAGAAAATAATTATCATTCCTAATGAAGCTAATCAATCATCCCAAGTATCAAAATGCGTAAGAACGGAGATTAAAAAACCCGAAATACGAGCAGCAGTTAAATCAGTCAGGAAAACAATGAACAATAATATAGAAATTAAAACCACAGAAACAGATATAGAAATCCTAAAACAAGCACTAACTTCATCGGAAGATCTTATATCTTGCTCAAGAATATTAGAACCAGAAAGGAAAAGACTGAGAATCCTCTTGTTAAGAATTCCAGATGATATCACTCAAGATGATTTAAAGAACGAACTGACCCAGAGAAACTACTTCAGAGACACGCCATTTGAAATATTAAAACATTTTTCGTCGAAACAAAGGCATTATGATAACTGGATACTTCAAGGTAGTACAAATATTTGTCGTCAAATAATTAGTAAAGGCAAGTTAAACATATTTACAGAATCAGTAAGAGTAGTCCATCATCTTCGAATTATGCGATGCTCTAACTGTCAAGCTTTAGATAGCCACGTAGCAACAAACTGTAAATGGATAGCAGAATGTGCAAACTGCGCGAAAGAGCACCACACTTCCGAATGCTCAGAATCTACAGAACTATGTATCAATTGCTTACGGGAAGGCTTTGAATGTTGTGATCACAAAGCCTCATCTCAAGATTGTCCATTATACAAACATCTTAAAAATAATAAATTGCAAAATTACTACACTAATTCATTAGGTAAAATGTCTATCTCTTCAACTAAAAATGAAACTAAAAGAAGCAGACAACTCACAAGTCCCATTTTATCTAACAACAGCGATTGTCCCAGTGAGGAAGATCTATATGATCATGACTATCCTTCTCTTAAAACAAGCAATGAAATTCGTAGTGTCAGAATTATAGAAAACTCTTCCCGAAAAAACCGAGGAATTTCAAAGAAGACCTCAAGCAGGAATTGGGAGGCCCTGCCTTCCCGTTACCGATAGAGGCACTAAAAGTGAATCTTCTAGCCTTTATTCCAAAGAAAAATCATTGAAAATATCACAAGTAAATTTGCAGAGGAGCCACAGCTGATCTTATCAATACTCTTTACTCCGAAAATTACTCTTTACCTTGTATACAAGACTGTTACATTAACAACAACCGACCACATGGTCTACCAGCAGGAGCACCTTGCTACTCGTCAAATAATAGAAATGCGTTCATAATAATTGTAGATCAGAGTTTAAAACACATTCAACTTGGAAAGTTTGATAATACAGTTGTAGTAAATATAACTGTTTCAAAAAATACTTTCACATTAGTTTCACAATATTCTCCGCCATCAGCGAACTTGGAGCAAGATCTTCATTCATGGGATACTTTCCCGGGCTACTCGCCTAATCTCCTCATATTGGGGGATCTTAACGCCCACAGCATTCTTTGGGGCTATCCTTCTGATAACGAAAAAGGTCACCAACTATTTTCTTTTATCAGTCAACATCGACTAATAGTTCTTAATGATTCTCACTGTTTACCAACATTTGAAACAGATCACTCTAGAGGCTGGCCAGATGTTTCCATGTTATCTCTTCCTTTCTTTTCCAGAATTTCATCCTGGACAGTTGATAAAGACTTAAATTACGGTGACCATAGATTAATTACAATACTAACAGATATCCCATTACCTAAACACTCGACAAGGAGATACCGAACAAAAAATATCTCTTTTAAAAAGTTCAATAAAGAAATGGCCTTTAAATTAACAGAAAACAATATAAATTTCAACAACATACCAAATCAAAATACTTTTGATGAATATTACAAACTTTTCTTAGAATTATTACATACCTTATGTGACAAATACTTGAAGAAAAGAAAAAGTATTTTTACCCCACAAATTACCTGGTGGAATAATAACTTACGAAAGACACGAAACTTTGTGAAGGCCTTGCAAAGAAAATCCAAATTACCGTCAGCTTCACAAGAAGACAAAATTAGATATAAAAAAGAAAAAGCCATCTACAAGAAAGCGATCATGGATTCAAAAAGACAAGCTTGGTCCAACTTTTGTGGCAATACCAAAGATCCTTTTGGAAAAGCTAAGAAAATTGCATTCCAAAAATTCTATCAACAGGAAGTAATGGCGTTGGCAGACTCAAACTATCCATTATATACTAGGGACTTCTTCTACACAGATCTAACAAATAAAATATTTGGCCCCTCAATTAAATTATCTCAAGAATCGTTTGATTCTGATGACTCAGCTCCTCCGTTCGTAGACCAAGAACTCCATGCTGCCATTTACTCTTTCAATCAAAACAAGGCCCCTGGGCCCGACAAAATAGACCATTTCATAATAAGAAATCTTTATAAAACACAGAAGAATTTACTCTTATCAATGTACAATACGCTACTGAAATTGAATTACTTCCCTTCAGATTGGAAAATAGGAGAAGTAGTATATTTTAAAAAGAAAAACAAATCTTCTGACGATTATCAATCTTATAGACCAATAACTCTTCTCCCAATATTTGGCAAAATATTAGAAAACATGCTTTTGAAACGAGTAAATTATTTCTTATCACACTCACAATCTCTACAATCATCTCAACATGGTTTTGAACAAGGTCGTTCAACAGAAACGGCATTACAAGATCTTTTCTCTAATATAGAAATAAAATCTCAAGAAGATAAGTATATCTCTTTAATTTCTATAGATTTTCAAAACGCGTTTGATCGCCAGCCATGGGACATAACTATAGAAGAACTTGAACTTTTAAAATTCGACAAACCCTATCTTAATCTGTTTAGGTCATTTTTAACATTAAGAGCAGCCTACTATAATTGGCAATCAAATTCACTACATTGGTTTGGCAGGGGCTGCCCACAAAGCTCCTGCCTGGGACCCTTTCTTTGGAAAATCTTCTGAAATAAATTATTAAAACTTCTTAAAAGACATGGTTATAAAATAATAGCCTACGCCGATGATATACTATTAGTAATCTCAGGCTCCACGAGGAGAAGCTTAGAAGATTCGGGAAATCATGCTTTACAACTCATCAGCGACTGGGCAGATGTTAATCGTATGTCAATTTCCTTCGACAAATGCTCAGTACTTCATCTTAAAAAGCCCAAATCTCTAAAACGTCCACCAATTTTTAAGATAAGAAATAAAAATTTAAAATCAAATCCAACATTGCTTTATTTGGGGGTTACCTTAGATAGTAATCTTACTTGTCTTCCTCATCTTAGAAATAAGAAAATTGAAATATTAAAAACTATTCAAAATCTTTTCAAATTCTCTTCCTCGTATCGTCTTCCAAAATATATTTTAAAAGTGTGGTATCAAACAATATTGGAGAAAAAAATATCTTATGGTGCACCAATCTGGTTTCCAAGATTGCAAAAATCCCATGGCTTACGCATTTTATCATCAATACAAGCAGAATGTCTCTTGATGATTTCTAAAGCATACAGGAAAACGGCAACCTCTGCCTTATGCACATTAACTGGAATAATTCCGCTACAATACCAAATAAAAAGAGAATCTCAAGCTGGGCAAGTATTAAGACTTGGCATACCATCTGAAGAGTTCGATCCAACCCTAATACAAACAAGACTAAAAACGTGCCAGATAAAACCATTTAAAAAGTATTTACATTGGATAGAAGACATACCTCCGAATTTAACTAACTTAGTGGAAATATACACCGATGGCTCAAAAACTGAATCTGGCACAGCCTATGCCTTCTGTACTTTCTATAACAATCAATTAATTCAAACATATCAAAAGTCCTTAATAAATGACAATAGTGTTTATCAAGCAGAATTGTTAGCTATTCATGACGCAATAATCTGGGCAAATTCAAGCATTTTTCAAAATATATTAATTCAAACAGACAGTTTATCAAGTCTACAAGCCTTAAAAGACATTAATACAAGAGATATATTAGTAACCTCAATCATATTACTATTGCAGAAATCTACTAAAAATTTTATTTTCAAATGGATAAGAGGCCACACGGGGTTAAAAGGAAACGAATTAGCGGATACCTTGGCAAAAGAAGCTACGCTGGAATCATCACAAATAGAAACAAAATTCTATCCATTACCAGCAGCCTTAGTAAAAAGAAAATTAAAGCTAGATTCGCTTCAACACTGGCAAAACCATTGGGACTGTGCAGATACCGGCAGATACACATACGAATTTCTACCAAAAATTTCAGAAGACTTTTTACTTTTTCATCGAAATCTATATTTATTCGCTACCAATCATGGTCCTTTTTCTTCATTTCTAGTTAAATTTAATAAAGTAGATTCTGACCTCTGTACATGTGGGAACAGAAGTACCTCCTAGCATTTCATGTTAAATTGTCCACTAACTTCAACCTTTCATCTGCGAGAGCCATCAAATATTAAATTAAATGAGTGGTTTTCATATGTATTGAAATGTCCGAAATTATTACAGAAAATAATTGACTGCATCACCCTGGTTGAAAAGAATCATTATATATTTCAACTTGCGCATTACCAAGCTTATCAAATCATATCTCTGTTTAAACATTTCTAAAAACATTTACTCTTTCATACTTATGACAGTTGAACTTAGTTGAACTTTCTAAATAAAAAATGTATCTAAAATTTTTTATAGACATTTACAAACTCTTAATTGTTTTAAATTTTGAAATTTATGCATTTTAATATTGTAAAAACTTTAGGTTTGCCCAGAAGAAATTGGGCAACCATTTGTGAAACAATTGTACTTTTTTTTTTTTTTTTAAATAATAATAAATGTTAGGTGGGGCTTGTTGAGCTCAAGCCATATGGTAGGCCTCCCCACCTAACTGAATCTGTGAATCTGAATCTGAATCTGTAGTTCTGTGATAAATATTGATAAAATTTATTATTAAACTAGCTATTACCCATGATCTACATCACAGAGCATTAAAAAAATATACACACATTACTAAACAAAGCGTTTCATTAACGATAATTTAAAACTATATAACTAACGCACATTTTATCACATTTTATAGGAGGCAGCATAGTATTTCTTATTTATAGAAGACAAAGGGAAAAGTTGTACCAGTTAATATGAAAAAATCGCTCAAATGGAACTGCAATCACTTAAACTGTACAACCACTGTAAGACACCCTATGTTCTACAGAAATCATGTTGTAGTGCATTTCAGAATTTCATAACAAAGAAAGAAAATTTATGCGTTAAACCAAATCGTAAACTATATTCAACATTTCAAAAATACATAACTTCGCCGGCCCATCCTTTTGTGCAGCTATGTGTATAATCTATATGTTTGTAAATATTCTAAATATAATGGTAAAATTTAGTTTTGCTAGAAAAAATTTAATCAAGATTAAAATTCACCTTTAGCAATTTCTAATAATAGACAGAAACGTGTTTGAATTCTTTTGTACAATCCTCTACATTACTTGCGTATTTTTATACGTGCCGTACTTTTAACTTAAATTATTCAAGCAAAAACCGGATTAAAATTAATGAATTAATATTTCCGGGAATTGCTATTACATAGGCAACCATGTATACAGTTTCTTTTAATATATATATTCCAGTAAATGATTTTATTTATACTCTACAAACATATCTTATTACCCCGTCAGTAGTCGCGTGTCGGTCTTTTCGCCACCCTTATAACTTATCTTTTCTTAACTTGTATCACATTACAAATACAGCGGTGATTTACTATGTAGCTGACTTTGAAGCTTTCTCGACCACTTTAATAAAATAACAGGACACCTCTGTTTTTCTTTCAGGTACATTTTTAGAAACAAAGTTGAAATTGGCGAAAAAGGTCTACGTAAAAATCACAAATGTTAGTTCATTTTTACTTTTTCCAATTACTCCAGATTTCATGAATAAAATGCATATTTTAAGAAAACTACAAATTTATATCTTCGTTGTAATGTTATTTTCGTATATAAGGTGAAAAATATTTCTTATTTTACATATTTAGTATGTGGGGGGACAGCGGCGAAAAGACCGAGCGCGACTAATGACGTTGTGAAAAAAGATGCGACTACTCGCGGGTTATAATAAAAGTACCTGAACTTGAAGATGCTTAAATCAAATTAAGACAATTTAATCAATTTACGCTCATTCTCAGTACTGTTTGGGAATTCTTTTGTATAGTCCCGTATTTAGTTTATATAATTTAAGCAAAGACATACTATGCAAAACATTAGTTTATCTTAAAATGTATACCGTAATTAACAAGTTGGAAGTTGCACGTGAAGCGTAGCAAATTAGGTGCGTTCGTGCGATAACGAAGTTTTAAAAATATTACTTTCATATATCAATTTCATAAAATTGTAAATAGTGAATTACAATTAAAACGCTCATCAAACAATGTTCTCCCTATACCATTATGTAATGGAATACTTTTGTGTGGCCTTGTAAATCAATAACAAATGTTCTTTGCAAAACAAATTATGTATGATGTATATTATAATATGTACTTTATAGTTGCATATAAATTTTGTTAAGTTCGCATGAGTGTAACACGATTAAAATGCATTTGAAACATTTTTTCCCATTGACCGTAATGTAACGGAATACTTTTGATTGTCCCTGTAATTGATCTTTGCATCCGATTTTCATAAAATTTGAAATAACTCGACAAAATTATGTAATAATTATGTATTTTAAATTTCAAACGTTTAGAATATATTTGAAACTTTTTCCTAATTGACCATAATGTAATTGAATACTTTTGATTGCCCCTGTAATTGATCTATGCACACGATTATCAAAATATTTGAAATAACTCGACAGAATTATGTAATAATTGCGTATTTTAAATTTCAAACGATTAAAACGCATTTGAAACTTTTTTCCCCATTGACCGTAATGTAATGGAATACTTTTGATTGCCCCTGTAATTGATCTATGCATCCGAGTTTCATAAAATTTGAAATGACTCGACAAAATTATGTAATAGTTATGTATTTTAAATTTCAAACGATTCGGTTGGGTGGTTTTTGTGTTGTTATATGCGGACGGACAGACGGACGGACTGAACGACCACTATAGGTGCTACGTATTATATAATTACGAACGCACCTAAAAACGATATTCAGCAGTCATTTCTGAGAGACTATACTTCGGACACAGTACTGTCACCGAAATCTTTTATGTGTCAGTGTAAAAGAACAATAAATGTGGTGCAAACCATACTCAAATTGAAGCAAATTGTATTAAATTTAAGTAATGTACAGGGTGATTATAATTAAAGTCCGAGTTTCAAAACGCTCTAAAAAGCGAATCACTCGTTAGAATGGCATCAAAGTTTAACAGCGTGTTATTGAAGAAGGGGGAAAGAACATGAACCAAAAAAAGTTCCAAATTTTAGCGACAGATGGCGCTGTAAGCGTCAGAACTTCGACTACAAAGGACAAATCGTAAAACAACGGCTAAGGCGTAAGTTACACGATATAAACCAACTGTATTGTTCAGTTTGCATGACTGTACGCGTGTGATATTGTTAGTTACGTAAGCCCGTCCACCACGGCAAGGTCGTACCACATCGGATGGGAAAAATCGGTTTTTAATTGTCGTGAGGCCAAAAACTGCATAAAAAGCATCCCTCCAATCAGTTTTTAATTGTCCTGAGGCCAAAAACCGCATAAAAAGCATCCATCTAACCGGTTTTTAATTGTCCTGAGGCCATAAACCGCATAAAAAGCATCCATCCAATCGGTTTTTAAGTTTGGCGAGACTGGCGCAAAACATGTTCAATATGCTGTCCGCCGTTGTGGGCAACAAGATTAAATCGGGAAACAGCATGTTCCATAACCGATCGAAGTGTATCCGGGGTCAAGTTCAGAATCTGTTGCGCAATGCCTGTCTTTAATTCAGCTACGTTGGCAATCGGAGTACTGAACACAATATCTTTCAGATAACCCCACAGCCAGAAATCACACGGATTAAGATCAGGTGATCGGGCCGGCCAGGCTGTAGGGAAATGACGACTGATAATTCTAGCATTTCCGAAATGCCGCTTCAACAACTGCTTCACTCGATTTGCAATGTGCGGAGGAGCGCCATCTTGCATAAAAATGATACTATCCAGACATTCACGCTGTTGCAGAGCTGGAATGACGTCATTACGAAAAAGAGACTCATAGCGCTGACCATTGACGGTAACGGTAACAGGACCTAAAGCACCCGTCTCCTCGAAAAAATACGGCCCTATGATAAATGATGCCGTAAATCCGCACCACACAGTGACCTTTACAGGATGAAGTGGCACTGGGTTCGTTGCGAGTGGATTTTCTGTTGCCCATATTCGGCAATTCTGTGTATTGACATATCCCGTCAGATGGAAATGGGCTTCGTTTGTCCACAGAATTTTCCACGGCCAATCATTGCCCACTTCCATGCGAGCGAGAAATTCCAAAGCAGAACGCTCTCTTGCTGGCAGGTTAGAAGGGAACAACTCCTGCACATGGCAAATTTTATACGGATAGCATTGCAGGATGTTTCGTAGAATGTTATGTACCGTGCTCACAGGCCTGCTCAATGTTCGGGCAATTCTCCGTGCACTGCATGGTTGCTCACCACCGCTAGACTCTTCCTGAACTGCTGTGGCCACTTCTTCAACTACCGCCGAATCACATCTTTTCCTTCCTCTACCAGACTGCACATCAAACAAACCTGTATTTTTGAATTTTTGCATCATTTTCACCAGACCTCTGATAGTCATCGGTCCAGCGCCTTTTTTCATACCCTTGAGAGACCTGAACTTCTACAGAGCCACTGGTGCAGAATCACTGTTCTTGTAATAATGCTTTACAAGCAGAGCACGATCCTTCATTGAGACACTCATGGCCAACGTCTGAGAAGCGAAATGAGGAAACGCCGTTTACCCAACGCTTTTATAACACCTGAAATTGTCGTGCGCATGCCAGGTATTTTAATTTACATATACTGACGCTTACAGCGCCATCTGTCACTCAAATTTGGAACTTTTTTTGGTTCATGTTCTTTCTCCCTTCTTCAATAATACGCTGTAAAATTTTGACGCCATTCTAACGAGTGGCTCACTTTTTAGAGTGTTTTGAAACTCGGACTTTAATTATAATCACCCTGTATATCAATTTCATCATTTTTTAAATAGTGTAACACAATTAGAATTCGCAAGGAATGTTTTTCCCCCGTAGATTATTATATTACTAATCTCTATACTCTGACCCTGTAAAAGAATGTTAAATTCTTTGCATCCCATTTTCTACAGAAATCCAGTTTTACTGCATCTCAGAAATGGTTATGAATTTCATTATTTTTGTAACAGTGTAAAATCATTAAAATAAGCTGCAATTGAGTTTTTTTATAGACCATAATATAATGAAACACTTTTGACCTCCCTGTTTTACCACTCTCATCACTTATATCTTATAAATAATTAGCATGCCAAATATCATGCTTGTAGTCCCTTCAGTAACACAAAAATCGCATTTTTAAAAGGTTTTTTGTTCCTGCACCTCCTTTTTCTTTTGATACCCTGCTCCTGATTTGCGGCATTGACATAAGATATAGCTTATGTTTGATTCCGGGCGAACACCATCATTTTGGTACCATTACTTTTGAAATCGGCTCGGTAGATCCGGAGATCCATCAATCAAACAATCAATCAAACAAACAATGAGCCAACAAATCAACTAGTCAATTAAGCAATAAATCAAACAAACAAGCAAATTATCAGGCTATCAATCCATCAATCAATCAAACAAATAAACAAACAATCAGCCTTCCAAGCAATCAAACAGTAAGGCAATCAATCAATCAAACAATAAAACAAATAAGACAACCAACCAACCAACTAATCAATCAATCAAAAAAAAAAAAACAATCAGTTAGTCAATCTATCAAACAACCAATGAAACAAACAAATAAACAAACAAACAAAGATTTAATCAATCACGCAAGCAAGCAAAGAAATAAACAATCTATCAAAAAAATAAACGCACGCACGCATTTCCCCCCTCCTGCCCTTTTAAATTTCGAATTTTTAAAGAAATGTTAGAGATAATTTACATCGTATAAGTAATTATTGTGCTAAAGTTCTTGCTTGTAGTCCTTTCAGTAACACAAAAATCGCATTTTTAGAGCGTTTTTTGCACTTGAACTCCCTTTGGATTTGTAGCATCGACAGAATCACAATACACAGGACATCGGCAAATGCATCGACAGGATCACCAGACCCGGGATCAAACATATCGCCAATGTTTGATTCTAGGCCAACACCATCATTTTGGTAATATTACTTTCTAAAACGGTTCGGTAGTTCCGGCGATTAGCCCCTACAAACAAACAAACTTTACCTTTTTATAATATAGGTATAGATTACCATGCTAAATTTCATGCTTCATAAGATATAGCCTAAGTTGAAGGAAGGTGTGTCACCATCATTCTGATAACATTATTTTTTAAATCATTAGATTAGAATTTAAATTATTTTTTAAATCTATTTTTTTAATCAGTTTCCGAGACTGTTTAAAAATCGCAATTTAGAACGTTGTTAGAACGCTTTTCGTGCACTTTCACCTCTTTTTAAATTTCGTATTTTTTAAGTAATGCTCTTAAATACCATATATTCTTATAAGTAATTAGCATGCGAAATTTAATTTTTAGGCCCTTCCTTAACACAGATATCACATTTTTCGAAGATTTTTTATTTATTTATTTATTTTTTTATTTTTTTTTTTTGTTCCTGCACCTTTTTTTTCTCCTGATCCCCTTTTTTTGATTTGTGGCATCGACATAAGATATAGCCTATGATTGATTCCGTGAGAACACCATCCTTTTAACACCATTATTTTTGAAGTCGGTTCGGTAGTTCCGGAGATTAGCCCCTACAAACAAATAAAAAAAAAGCAATCTTTTCCTCTTTATAATATAAGTATATATTACTTTTGAAATCGTTTTGGTAGTTCAAGAAATTAGCTCCTATAAACAAACAAACAAACAGAGTTTAACTCTTTATAATATAGATATATATTACCATGCTAAATTTCTTGCTTGTGAACCATTCAGTAACACAAAAATAGCATTTTTAGAAGTTTTTTTACTCCTGCATTTCCTTTTTTTTCTGATCCCCTGCTCCTGATTTGTGGCATCCACATAAGATATAGCCTATGTTTGATTCCGGACGAACACCATCATTCTGGCATTATTACTTTTGAAATATCACTTCGGTAGTTCCGGAGATTAGCCCCTTCAAACAAAAAAAAATCAATCTTTTCCTTTTTATTATATAGGTATAGATTAAGAACAAAACCACAGTTCTACTTTCAGTTAGACATTCTGTATTTGCTGCTAAATAAATGGATTTTGAACTTAATTCTCCTGCAAAAATTATTTGTTATAGTATGTTCTGACATCTCTTCAAGTCTATAGGATATTTTTAAAGCCATTTAGAGCCATTTATTTCAAACTAAAATTTTGGGTAAATAATTTTGTAACTGTTATAAATACCATTGTACAAAATTATTTAAGAACCCGTATTTCCCTAATGTATGCAAAAAATCATTGTAGTAAAATGTGAACTAATCAACAACAAAAAAATTACCTCTTTGACAAAAAGAATGATAATCAATTTTAACTGTTTAGATTGGCTTTATTTTGTTATAATTGGAAACGTTGGGTCATAAGAAACACCAAAGTGCATGAGATCAAAGGAAATTTTTTCAGCTAAAGTAATATAATAGAAGTAGTGCATTAGTGCTTACAACAGAAGTTCTACAGGCCAGGAAAATTGAGGAGTTAAAAAAGGAAGATCAAAGGGAACAGTGATGATCAAGTGGGCGTTCAGCATAAATTTCTTTAATTATCTTGGTAAATATGTGTTAAGTTAAGAGAAAAAGAACATAGATAGTCAGGATTTAGATGATTTAGGTCAGATGATTTTTTTCAAATAGACAAGCAATATTAATAGGTTATATCCCCAAGAGATAAATTATAAAGGGTTTTCAATAGGTTCACTAAATCCACGAAATAACAATTTCAAATATACTACTTAACATAAAAAAATATCATGATATGTCAAAAAAAAACTTTAAAATTAAGGAACAAAAGTATAATTTTACAATTTTTGAAAAACAAAATACATAAAAAGACAATAAGAGACAAAGATGCGACAAAAAAATCTTCAAATAGCATACAAAAAGAAGAAAAGCTGTTTTAAACAAAATATTAAGCTTGGTCAAGAAGAAGATGCTTTATTTCGGCCACCTAAACTCCAAATATGATTATAAACTTGATATAGGAGATTAAAAAATATACTATTTATAAACTCACATTTTATGATACTGAAAAACATGCATAAAAATCCTTCTTTACTACACTCTTTTAAAAAGATAAAATAATGATAGCTATTTTATATCTAAAGCTAAAAACAAATCCTATAACAGAAAATCAGCAACGCATTTCATGTATTATTTATTATTTAAATATTATATTTGTATCACCATTTTTCCTGCAATTTTTAGTTTCATTACTCAATAATAAATTTATTTTTAAAGATTTTTACCAATCGTTTAGCTACATTTCTTGATTATCCGAAAAATGGGCTTAGATTTATGATAAAATCGTTCTGATTATATATTAAAAATAATAATAATAATAATAAAAATACAGATAATTTTATAGATATATAAAGACGGAAAATAAAGAATGAGTAACAATTACAAAGAATATTTGTTTACAAAACATTCTAAAATATTAAATAATAAATTGTATTTGAATGGATATTTTTTTAAATTGAAAATATTTATCAAGCAATTAACGAATAAAATGCTTTGGAAGTAATATATGATTTAATTTGATGAATATAATAAACTAAAAAAAAAAGGTAAAGTTTCTAAGAATTTTCTTCGAAAACAAGATGCTTAAAACATTTTATGTAACATCAACAACAAAAATTCATGAAGCAGATTCACGTTTGCACTTTAAATCAAAATACCCGTAAGGTTTTTAAGACATTTTTGGAAACTAGGACGACTAGAATTTTTTATATAAATACAACCTAGGATACACATAAAATTTTCTCTAAATTTAGCATATTCTTTTCTTAAGCTATAGATTTCTTTTTAAAAAAAACTAGTTTTACAGATTTACATCTTTTTTTGTTGGGTTCACAGGTAAAATGTTTGTAAGCAAAAGAATGACTGTAACTTTTCATCTGTAGAATATTTCTTTACAGCGTGTATATCTAATACGGACTCAGTTACAGATGAAAATCTGTGTAACACGAAAATACTTTGTTGTTTCATAAAGCTATTAAAAGGATAAAATTGGCCAAAGGCGGAGTTCTTTCTACAACGCAAAATCCGATCAATTTTATTTTAAACAATTTTCTGTTCGGTATAAAACTTGCAGTTACTACACACTGGATATCAATCCTTAATGTCCAGTTACGACAAAGAAAACATTCGAAAAAAGTTATATTTTAAGAAATTATTTCCAGCTACATATTTTACAGAAGCTATGTTTTTGGAGATAATTTACAATCCATTGATAAAATTCTATATACCGTACTTACAATGGTGGAAAAGTTGTTCAGCAGTGGGATGATTGTCACCACTATAAATTAATAACTTTTTTTTAATGACCCCAATTTGAGAATTAATAAGACTAAATACTAATATAATTTAGTGTCGGAAAACGTCCACGGATGCTCATCTTTGTCAACACATCTACATACATAAACACACTATAAAAGCCATTTACAACTATATTCATTCAGTGAGTAAACATACTCGTATATTTGCTAGATTAATATCAATATTTTAGAGCTTTTAAATCGAATTTTCACTACAGTAAATGGCTGCACAAGCATGCTACTTTAATTCCCAAATATATTCGAAATTTCCATTTCAAATTGGAATATCTGAAGTTTCGATTTTACAAGGAATGCGAATCTAACGTAATTAGAATGAAGATTGAAGGGTGCAGAAAAGGATATTATCGTCTCAAATATAATAACTGACAGATTTCAATTTCGTGTATTATAAAATGTCAGTGGATTCATGCGAAGCTTTCGTAATTGCAATCTGTAAAATTATAAGCTAACATGTCTTTACATTAATTTTAAAATATCATATTTATACCTGCCGTGTGATACTTCGACCAGTGTTGTGAATTTTGTTTGTGTATAAATAATGAATGAAACTTAGAAATAAAATACAGGGTTCTCCAAATAAAATCGAACCGGGCAAAAACAGCTATCATAAAACTCTCATATTACTCATGAAAATAAAAAATATATTTTGCAACATTGAACTGGATCCTTTGTATTCCAATAACTCAGATATGATCCAAATAAACAAAGCTTTGATTAAAATAAAGTAAACATTCCTCTACTACTTTATTTTCATGTGTAGCAGAGATTTCATGTCCGGTTAGAATTTATTTCTACAGTACTGTATTAAAGCATAGCACGGTAGTGCTATGCTTTATTTATTTTCAGTGTGACTCCGTAATGTTATTTTAATACGGAATTTAACATTGATCGAGTTATTTACTAGACATTTTCCCACATTTTGTACGCGCTGCCACAAATTTTCTTCAAAGGATCTAATTGTTTAAAAAATAATTTCCTCCAATCAAACATATATACATATATACAGAAATCAATGGACATATTTCCTGTAGAAATTAATCATTTTTACGTGATAAGTAAAAAAAAAAAAACTTTTCTTTTTTTGTAAGAATTAAAAATGGTATATTTACGAAGTCATATCAGAAATGAAACGGAGATTTGCAAACATTTGGTACAAAGACAAGAATCGTCAACAGAAAGCAGTATGAAGCATGATTTTTATAATAAAAGGACATTTTCAAAAATTGATAAAGAAGCTTCTAACTGAACAATATAGAAAATAAGTAAATTAAACTTTTCTCTACCTATTGTCTCTACAAAATAATAGAAAATAACTTAAAAATATACATGTAGCTGGTAGTCGAAAGCGAATTTTTTGACACATTAGCATCAGAAAAATATCGTACCAAATCCAGTAAGTATATGATATTTGCGCCGGGATTTCGTACTTATACTACATTTTTAAAAATTTCTTCATCTGAGATGTTCGAAGAAAATCAAAATAAATTTAGGGGAATAAAAGTTTTCAAAAATAATAGTACTTAAGAATAATAGTATTTCATCCTTTGTATGTAATGAAACTGGTAAATCTGCAGAACTAGGACTGCAAACATAGCAATTTTTTAAACTAAACCGCAGAATTATCAACTACTTGGTGTAAGACTCTTCGGCACTGCAATAAATTCCCCAATTCTATCAACCTAAATATTCAAATCCAATGTTAACAAATGTAAACAATAATGTTTACAAATATATA
The DNA here is from genome assembly GCA_964019185.1 of Maratus speculifer. Taxonomy (NCBI): domain Eukaryota; kingdom Metazoa; phylum Arthropoda; class Arachnida; order Araneae; family Salticidae; genus Maratus; species Maratus speculifer. The sequence continues at coordinate 206,089,788 of OZ025291.1, forward strand.
TTTTTACCGATTTGGGGTTTTTTTTAAATCGTGCCTAAATTTGTAATTTTACAAATAATTAATCATTGAATAAAATCAATTTTGAATCAATGGTACTACTTGGTTATCCCGTCGACCAAATACTATCGCCAAACTGGATTAAATGCCAATAATGGATGATCGTGAATGTCACATTCAATGACATTAATTACATAAACGTATTTAGAGATATAATCAAACGATTTTATTTCCACTTTTTATTAGTATTTTTATTAATATTTTACTCATTTATCTGTTTTTTTTTGTTATTAAAAAAACGCCAATATGTATAATTTGCTATTACTTTGGCGACTTATATAATTTGGCAAAATTGGTTGACGGGATAGCCAAGTAGTGCCGTAGTTGTATTAAATTCATTATTCTGATGATTTTAATATGATAAAACACTACACGATTTAATTTTTAAAATATTTCTAAGAGTTTCTGTTCAAAAATCTCTTTTTACTACAATCTTTTAAAAAGATAAAATAATGATAGCTATTTTATATCTAAAGCTAAAAACAAATCCTATAACAGAAAATCAGCAACGCATTTCATGTATTATTTATTATTTAAATATTATATTTGTATCACCATTTTTCCTACAATTTTTAGTTTCATTACTCAATAATAAATTTATTTTTAAAGATTTTTACCAATCGTTTAGCTACATTTCTTGATTATCCGAAAAATGGGCTTAGATTTATGATAAAATCGTTCTGATTATATATTAAAAAAAATAATAATAATAATAAAAATACAGATAATTTTATAGATATATAAAGACGGAAAATAAAGAATGAGTAACAATTACAAAGAATATTTGTTTACAAAACATTCTAAAATATTAAATAATAAATTGTATTTGAATGGATATTTTTTTTAATTGAAAATATTTATCAAGCAATTAACGAATAAAATGCTTTGGAAGTAATATATGATTTAATTTGATATATATAATAAACTAAAAAAAAAGGTAAAGTTTCTAAGAATTTTCTTCGAAAACAAGATGCTTAAAACATTTTATGTAACATCAACAATAAAAATTCATGAAGCAGATTCACTTTTGCACTGTAAATCAAAATACCCGTAAGGTTTTTAAGACATTTTAAGAAACTAGGATGACTAGAATTTTTTATATAAATACAACCTAGGATACATATAAAATTTTCTCTAAATTTAGCATATTCTTTTCTTAAGCTATAGATTTCTTTTTAAAAAAAACTAGTTTTACAGATTTACATCTTTTTTTGTTGGGTTCACAGGTAAAATTTTTGTAAGCAAATGAATGACTGTAACTTTTCATCTGTAGAATATTTCTTTACAGCGTGTATATCTAATACGGACTCAGTTACAGATGAAAATCTGTGTAACACGAAAATACTTTGTTGTTTCATAAAGCTATTAAAAGGATAAAATTGGCCAAAGGCGGAGTTCTTTCTACAACGCCAAATCCGATCAATTTTATTTTAAACAATTTTCTGTTCGGTATAAAACTTGCAGTTACTACACACTGGATATCAATCCTTAATGTCCAGTTACGACAAAGAAAACATTCGAAAAAAGTTATATTTTAAGAAATTATTTCCAGCTACATATTTTACAGAAGCTATGTTTTTGGAGAAAATTTACAATCCATTGGTAAAATTCTATATACCGTACTTACAATGGTGGAAAAGTTGTTCAGCAGTGGAATGATTATCACCACTATAAATTAATAACTTTTTTTTAATGACCCCAATTCTGAGATTTAATAAGACTCTGAATACTAATATAATTTAATGTCGGAAAACGTCCACGGATGCTCATCTTTGTCAACACATCTACATACATAAACACACTATAAAAGCTATTTACAACTATATTCATTCAGTGAGTAAACATACTCGTATATTTGCTAGATTAATATCAATATTTTAGAGCTTTTAAATCGAATTTTCACTACAGTAAATGGCTGCACAAGCATGCTACTTTAATTCCCAAATATATTCGAAATTTCCATTTCAAATTGGAATATCTGAAGTTTCGATTTTACAAGGAATGCGAATCTAACGTAATTAGAATGAATATTGAAGGGTGCAGAAAAGGATATTATCGTCTCAAATATAATAACTGACAGATTTCAATTTCGTGTATTATAAAATGTCAGTGGATTCATGCGAAGCTTTCGTAATTGCAATCTGTAAAATTATCAGCTAACATGTCTTTACATTAACTTTTAAATATCATATTTATACCTGCCGTGTGATACTTCGACCAGTGTTGTGAATTTTGTTTGTGTATAAATAATGAATGAAACTTAGAAATAAAATACAGGGTTCTCCAAATAAAATCGAACCGGGCAAAAACAGCTATCATAAAACTCTCATATTACTCATGAAAAAAAATTTTTTTTTGCAACATTGAACTGGATCCTTTGTATTCCAATAACTCCGATATGATCCAAATAAACGAAGCTTTGATTATCATAAAGTAAACATTCCTCTACTACTTTATTTTCATGTGTAGCAGAGATTTCATGTCCGATTAGAATTTATTTCTTCAGTACTGTATTAAAGCATAGCACGGCAGTGCTATGCTTTATTTATTTTCAGTGTGACTCCGTAATGTTATTTTAATACGGAATTTAACATTGATCGAGTTATTTACTAGACATTTTCCCACATTTTGTACGCGCTGCCACAAATTTTCTTCAAAGGATCTAATTGTTTAAAAAATAATTTCCTCCAATCAAACATATATACATATCTACAGAAATCAATGGACATATTTCCTGTAGCAATTAATCATTTTTACGTGATAAGTAAAAAAAAATTTTTTTCTTTTTTTGTAAGAATTAAAAATGGTATATTTAGGACGTCATATCAGAAATGAAACGGAGATTTGCAAACATTTGGTACAAAGACAAGAATCGTCAACAGAAAGCAGTATGAAACATGATTTTTATAATAAAAGGACATTTTCAAAAATTGATAAAGAAGCTTCTAACTGAAATTTATAGAAAATAAGTAAATTAAACTTTTCTCTACCTATTGTCTCTACAAAATAATAGAAAATAACTTAAAAATATACATGTAACTGGTAGTCGAAAGCGAATTTTTTGACACATTAGCATCAGAAAAATATCGTACCAAATCCAGTAAGTATATGATATTTGCGCCGGGATTTCGTACTTATACTACATTTTTAAAAATTTCTTCATCTGAGATGTTCGAAGAAAATCAAAATAAATTTAGGGGAATAAAAGTTTTCAAAAATAATAGTACTTAAGAATAATAGTATTTCATCATTTGTATGTAATGAAACTGGTAAATCTGCAGAACTAGGACTGCAAACATAGCAATTTTTTAAAACTAAACCGCAGAATTATCAACTACTTGGTGTAAGACTCTTCGGCACTGCAATAAATTCCCCAATTCTATCAACCTAAATATTCAAATCCAATGTTAACAAATGTAATCAATAATGTTTACAAATATATATTTTTTCCGATTTGGGGTTTTTTTAAATCGTGCCTAAATTTGTAATTTTACAAATAATTAATCATTGAATAAAATCAATTTTGAATCAATGGTACTACTTGGTTATCCCGTCGACCAAATACTATCGCCAAACTAGATTAAATGCCAATAATGGATGATCGTGAATGTCACATTCAATGACATTAATTACATAAACGTATTTAGAGATATAATCAAACGATTTTATTTCCACTTTTTATTAGTATTTTTATTAATATTTTACTCATTTATCTGTTTTTTTTTTTTGTTATTAAAAAAACGCCAATATGTATAATTTGCTATTACTTTGGCGACTTATATAATGTGGCAAAATTGGTTGACGGGATAGCCAAGTAGTGCCGTAGTTGTATTAAATTCATTATTCTGATGATTTTAATATGATAAAACACTACACGATTTAATTTTTAAAATATCTCTAAGAGTTTCTGTTGAAAAATCCTTTTTTACTACAATCTTTTAAAAAGATAAAATAATGATAGCTATTTTATATCTAAAGCTAAAAACAAATCCTATAACAGAAAATCAGCAACGCGTTTCATGTATTATTTATTATTTAAATATTATATTTGTATCACCATTTTTCCTGCAATTTTTAGTTTCATTACTCAATAATAAATTTATTTTTAAAGATTTTTACCAATCGTTTAGCTACATTTCTTGATTATCCGAAAAATGGGCTTAGATTTATGATAAAATCGTTCTGATTATATATTAAAAAAAAAATAATAATAATAATAATAATAAAAATACAGATAATTTTATAGATATATAAAGACGGAAAATAAAGAATGAGTAACAATTACAAAGAATATTTGTTTACAAAACATTCTAAAATATTAAATAATAAATTGTATTTGAATGGATATTTTTTTATTGAAAATATTTATCAAGCAATTAACGAATAAAATGCTTTGGAAGTAATATATGATTTAATTTGATATATATAATAAACTAAAAAAAAAAGGTAAAGTTTCTAAGAATTTTCTTCGAAAACAAGATGCTTAATACATTTTATGTAACATCAACAACAAAAATTCATGAAACAGATTCACGTTTGCACTGTAAATCAAAATACCCGTAAGGTTTTTAAGACATTTTAGAAAACTAGGATGACTAGAATTTTTTATATAAATACAAACTAGGATACATATAAAATTTTCTCTAAATTTAGCATATTCTTTTCTTAAGCTATAGATTTCTTTTTAAAAAAACTAGTTTTACAGATTTACATCTTTTTTTGTTGGGTTCACAGGTAAAATTTTTGTAAGCAAATGAATGACTGTAACTTTTCATCTGTAGAATATTTCTTTACAGTGTGTATATCTAATACGGACTCAGTTACAGATGAAAATCTGTGTAATACGAAAATACTTTGTTGTTTCATAAAGCTATTAAAAGGATAAATTTAGCCAAAGGCGGAGTTCTTTTTACAACGCAAAATCCGATCAATTTTATTTTAAACAATTTTCTGTTCGGTATAAAACTTGCAGTTACTACACACTGGATATCAATCCTTAATGTCCAGTTACGACAAAGAAAACATTCGAAAAAAGTTATATTTTAAGAAATTATTTTCAGCTACATATTTTACAGAAGCTATGTTTTTGGAGATAATTTACAATCCATTGGTAAAATTCTATATACCGTACTTACAATGGTGGAAAAGTTGTTCAGCAGTGGGATGATTGTCACCACTATAAATTAATAACTTTTTTTTAATGACCCCAATTCTGAGATTTAATAAGACTCTGAATACTAATATAATTTAGTGTCGGAAAACGTCCACGGGTGCTCATCTTTGTCAACACATCTACATACATAAACACACTATAAAAACCATTTACATCTTCGTTTATTTGGATCATATCTGAGTTATTGGAATACAAAGGATCCAGTTCAATGTTGCAATTTTTTTTTTTTTTTCATGAGTAATATGAGAGTTTAGTTTGTGAGTAAACATACTCGTATATTTGCTAGATTAATATCAATATTTTAGAGCTTTTAAATCGAATTTTCACTACAGTAAATGGCTGCACAAGCATGCTACTTTAATTCCCAAATATATTCGAAATTTCCATTTCAAATTGGAATATCTGAAGTTTCGATTTTACAAGGAATGCGAATCTAACGTAATTAGAATGAAGATTGAAGGGTGCAGAAAAGGATATTATCGTCTCAAATATAATAACTGACAGATTTCAATTTCGTGTATTATAAAATGTCAGTGGATTCATGCGAAGCTTTCGTAATTGCAATCTGTAAAATTATCAGCTAACATGTCTTTACATTAACTTTTAAATATCATATTTATACCTGCCGTGTGATACTTCGACCAGTGTTGTGAATTTTGTTTGTGTATAAATAATGAATGAAACTTAGAAATAAAATACAGGGTTCTCCAAATAAAATCGAACCGGGCAAAAACAGCTATCATAAAACTCTCATATTACTCATGAAAAAAAATTTGTTTTGCAACATTGAACTGGATCCTTTGTATTCCAATAACTCCGATATGATCCAAATAAACGAAGCTTTGATTATCATAAAGTAAACATTCCTCTACTACTTTATTTTCATGTGTAGCAGAGATTTCATGTCCGGTTAGAATTTATTTCTACAGTACTGTATTAAAGCATAGCACGGTAGTGCTATGCTTTATTTATTTTCAGTGTGACTCCGTAATGTTATTTTAATACGGAATTTAACATTGATCGAGTTATTTACTAGACATTTTCCCACATTTTGTACGCGCTGCCACAAATTTTCTTCAAAGGATCTAATTGTTTAAAAAATAATTTCCTCCAATCAAACATATATACATATCTACAGAAATCAATGGACATATTTCCTGTAGCAATTAATCATTTTTATGTGATAAGTAAAAAAAAATTTTTTTCTTTTTTTGTAAGAATTAAAAATGGTATATTTAGGACGTCATATCAGAAATGAAACGGAGATTTGCAAACATTTGGTACAAAGACAAGAATCGTCAACAGAAAGCAGTATGAAACATGATTTTTATAATAAAAGGACATTTTCAAAAATTGATAAAGAAGCTTCTAACTGAAATTTATAGAAAATAAGTAAATTAAACTTTTCTCTACCTATTGTCTCTACAAAATAATAGAAAATAACTTAAAAATATACATGTAACTGGTAGTCGAAAGCGAATTTTTTGACACATTAGCATCAGAAAAATATCGTACCAAATCCAGTAAGTATATGATATTTGCGCCGGGATTTCGTACTTATACTACATTTTTAAATATTTCTTCATCTGAGATGTTCGAAGAAAATCAAAATAAATTTAGGGGAATAAAAGTTTTCAAAAATAATAGTACTTAAGAATAATAGTATTTCATCCTTTGTATGTAATGAAACTGGTAAATCTGCAGAACTAGGACTGCAAACATAGCAATTTTTTAAAACTAAACCGCAGAATTATGAACTACTTGGTGTAAGACTCTTCGGCACTGCAATAAATTCCCCAATTCTATCAACCTAAATATTCAAATCCAATGTTAACAAATGTAATCAATAATGTTTACAAATATATATTTTTTCCGATTTGGGGTTTTTTTAAATCGTGCCTAAATTTGTAATTTTACAAATAATTAATCATTGAATAAAATCAATTTTGAATCAATGGTACTACTTGGTTATCCCGTCGACCAAATACTATCGCCAAACTAGATTAAATGCCAATAATGGATGATCGTGAATGTCACATTCTATGACATTAATTACATAAACGTATTTAGAGATATAATCAAACGATTTTATTTCCACTTTTTATTAGTATTTTTATTAATATTTTACTCATTTATCTGTTTTTTTTGTTATTAAAAAAACGCCAATATGTATAATTTGCTATTACTTTGGCGACTTATATAATGTGGCAAAATTGGTTGACGGGATAGCCAAGTAGTGCCGTAGTTGTATTAAATTCATTATTCTGATGATTTTAATATGATAAAACACTACACGATTTAATTTTTAAAATATCTCTAAGAGTTTCTGTTGAAAAATCCTTTTTTACTACAATCTTTTAAAAAGATAAAATAATGATAGCTATTTTATATCTAAAGCTAAAAACAAATCCTATAACAGAAAATCAGGAACGCATTTCATGTATTATTTATTATTTAAATATTATATTTGTATCACCATTTTTCCTGCAATTTTTAGTTTCATTACTCAATAATAAATTTATTTTTAAAGATTTTTACCAATCGTTTAGCTACATTTCTTGATTATCCGAAAAATGGGCTTAGATTTATGATAAAATCGTTCTGATTATATATTAAAAAAATAATAATAATAATAATAATAATAATAATAATAAAAATACAGATAATTTTAGAGATATATAAAGACGGAAAATAAAGAATGAGTAACAATTACAAAGAATATTTGTTTACAAAACATTCTAAAATATTAAATAACAAATTGTATTTGAATGGATATTTTTTTTATTGAAAATATTTATCAAGCAATTAACGAATAAAATGCTTTGGAAGTAATATATGATTTAATTTGATATATATAATAAACTAAAAAAAAAAAAAGGTAAAGTTTCTAAGAATTTTCTTCGAAAACAAGATGCTTAAAACATTTTATGTAACATCAACAACAAAAATTCATGAAACAGATTCACGTTTGCACTGTAAATCAAAATACCCGTAAGGTTTTTAAGACATTTTAGAAAACTAGGATGACTAGAATTTTTTATATAAATACAAACTAGGATACATATAAAATTTTCTCTAAATTTAGCATATTCTTTTCTTAAGCTATAGATTTCTTTTTAAAAAAACTAGTTTTACAGATTTACATCTTTTTTTGTTGGGTTCACAGGTAAAATTTTTGTAAGCAAATGAATGACTGTAACTTTTCATCTGTAGAATATTTCTTTACAGTGTGTATATCTAATACGGACTCAGTTGCAGATGAAAATCTGTGTAATACGAAAATACTTTGTTGTTTCATAAAGCTATTAAAAGGATAAATTTAGCCAAAGGCGGAGTTCTTTTTACAACGCAAAATCCGATCAATTTTATTTTAAACAATTTTCTGTTCGGTATAAAACTTGCAGTTACTACACACTGGATATCAATCCTTAATGTCCAGTTACGACAAAGAAAACATTCGAAAAAAGTTATATTTTAAGAAATTATTTTCAGCTACATATTTTACAGAAGCTATGTTTTTGGAGATAATTTACAATCCATTGGTAAAATTCTATATACCGTACTTACAATGGTGGAAAAGTTGTTCAGCAGTGGGATGATTGTCACCACTATAAATTAATAACTTTTTTTTAATGACCCCAATTCTGAGATTTAATAAGACTCTGAATACTAATATAATTTAGTGTCGGAAAACGTCCACGGGTGCTCATCTTTGTCAACACATCTACATACATAAACACACTATAAAAACCATTTACATCTTCGTTTATTTGGATCATATCTGAGTTATTGGAATACAAAGGATCCAGTTCAATGTTGCAAAATTTTTTTTTTTTTCATGAGTAATATGAGAGTTTAGTTTGTGAGTAAACATACTCGTATATTTGCTAGATTAATATCAATATTTTAGAGCTTTTAAATCGAATTTTCACTACAGTAAATGGCTGCACAAGCATGCTACTTTAATTCCCAAATATATTCGAAATTTCCATTTCAAATTGGAATATCTGAAGTTTCGATTTTACAAGGAATGCGAATCTAACGTAATTAGAATGAAGATTGAAGGGTGCAGAAAAGGATATTATCGTCTCAAATATAATAACTGACAGATTTCAATTTCGTGTATTATAAAATGTCAGTGGATTCATGCGAAGCTTTCGTAATTGCAATCTGTAAAATTATCAGCTAACATGTCTTTACATTAACTTTTAAATATCATATTTATACCTGCCGTGTGATACTTCGACCAGTGTTGTGAATTTTGTTTGTGTATAAATAATGAATGAAACTTAGAAATAAAATACAGGGTTCTCCAAATAAAATCGAACCGGGCAAAAACAGCTATCATAAAACTCTCATATTACTCATGAAAAAAATATTTGTTTTGCAACATTGAACTGGATCCTTTGTATTCCAATAACTCCGATATGATCCAAATAAACGAAGCTTTGATTATCATAAAGTAAACATTCCTCTACTACTTTATTTTCATGTGTAGCAGAGATTTCATGTCCGGTTAGAATTTATTTCTACAGTACTGTATTAAAGCATAGCACGGCAGTGCTATGCTTTATTTATTTTCAGTGTGACTCCGTAATGTTATTTTAATACGGAATTTAACATTGATCGAGTTATTTACTAGACATTTTCCCACATTTTGTACGCGCTGCCACAAATTTTCTTCAAAGGATCTAATTGTTTAAAAAATAATTTCCTCCAATCAAACATATATACATATCTACAGAAATCAATGGACATATTTCCTGTAGCAATTAATCATTTTTACGTGATAAGTAAAAAAAAAAATTTTTCTTTTTTTGTAAGAATTAAAAATGGTATATTTAGGACGTCATATCAGAAATGAAACGGAGATTTGCAAACATTTGGTACAAAGACAAGAATCGTCAACAGAAAGCAGTATGAAACATGATTTTTATAATAAAAGGACATTTTCAAAAATTGATAAAGAAGCTTCTAACTGAAATTTATAGAAAATAAGTAAATTAAACTTTTCTCTACCTATTGTCTCTACAAAATAATAGAAAATAACTTAAAAATATACATGTAACTGGTAGTCGAAAGCGAATTTTTTGACACATTAGCATCAGAAAAATATCGTACCAAATCCAGTAAGTATATGATATTTGCGCCGGGATTTCGTACTTATACTACATTTTTAAAAATTTCTTCATCTGAGATGTTCGAAGAAAATCAAAATAAATTTAGGGGAATAAAAGTTTTCAAAAATAATAGTACTTAAGAATAATAGTATTTCATCCTTTGTATGTAATGAAACTGGTAAATCTGCAGAACTAGGACTGCAAACATAGCAATTTTTTAAAACTAAACCGCAGAATTATGAACTACTTGGTGTAAGACTCTTCGGCACTGCAATAAATTCCCCAATTCTATCAACCTAAATATTCAAATCCAATGTTAACAAATGTAATCAATAATGTTTACAAATATATATTTTTTCCGATTTGGGGTTTTTTAAAATCGTGCCTAAATTTGTAATTTTACAAATAATTAATCATTGAATAAAATCAATTTTGAATCAATGGTACTACTTGGTTATCCCGTCGACCAAATACTATCGCCAAACTAGATTAAATGCCAATAATGGATGATCGTGAATGTCACATTCAATGACATTAACTACATAAACGTATTTAGAGATATAATCAAACGATTTTATTTCCACTTTTTATTAGTATTTTTATTAATATTTTACTCATTTATCTGTTTTTTTTGTTATTAAAAAAACGCCAATATGTATAATTTGCTATTACTTTGGCGACTTATATAATGTGGCAAAATTGGTTGACGGGATAGCCAAGTAGTGCCGTAGTTGTATTAAATTCATTATTCTGATGATTTTAATATGATAAAACACTACACGATTTAATTTTTAAAATATCTCTAAGAGTTTCTGTTGAAAAATCCTTTTTTACTACAATCTTTTAAAAAGATAAAATAATGATAGCTATTTTATATCTAAAGCCATTTTTCTTAGCCACCATTTTTCCTGCAATTTTTAGTTTCATTACTCAATAATAAATTTATTTTTAAAGATTTTTACCAATCGTTTAGCTACATTTCTTGATTATCCGAAAAATGGGCTTAGATTTATGATAAAATCGTTCTGATTATATATTAAAAATAATAATAATAATAATAATAATAATAAAAATACAGATAATTTTATAGATATATAAAGACGGAAAATAAAGAATGAGTAACAATTACAAAGAATATTTGTTTACAAAACATTCTAAAATATTAAATAATAAATTGTATTTGAATGGATATTTTTTTTATTGAAAATATTTATCAAGCAATTAACGAATAAAATGCTTTGGAAGTAATATATGATTTAATTTGATATATATAATAAACTAAAAAAAAAAAGGTAAAGTTTCTAAGAATTTTCTTCAAAAACAAGATGCTTAAAACATTTTATGTAACATCAACAACAAAAATTCATGAAACAGATTCACGTTTGCACTGTAAATCAAAATACCCGTAAGGTTTTTAAGACATTTTAGAAAACTAGGATGACTAGAATTTTTTATATAAATACAAACTAGGATACATATAAAATTTTCTCTAAATTTAGCATATTCTTTTCTTAAGCTATAGATTTCTTTTTAAAAAAACTAGTTTTGCAGATTTACATCTTTTTTTGTTGGGTTCACAGGTAAAATTTTTGTAAGCAAATGAATGACTGTAACTTTTCATCTGTAGAATATTTCTTTACAGTGTGTATATCTAATACGGACTCAGTTACAGATGAAAATCTGTGTAATACGAAAATACTTTGTTGTTTCATAAAGCTATTAAAAGGATAAATTTAGCCAAAGGCGGAGTTCTTTTTACAACGCAAAATCCGATCAATTTTATTTTAAACAATTTTCTGTTCGGTATAAAACTTGCAGTTACTACACACTGGATATCAATCCTTAATGTCCAGTTACGACAAAGAAAACATTCGAAAAAAGTTATATTTTAAGAAATTATTTTCAGCTACATATTTTACAGAAGCTATGTTTTTGGAGATAATTTACAATCCATTGGTAAAATTCTATATACCGTACTTACAATGGTGGAAAAGTTGTTCAGCAGTGGGATGATTGTCACCACTATAAATTAATAACTTTTTTTTAATGACCCCAATTCTGAGCTTTAATAAGACTCTGAATACTAATATAATTTAGTGTCGGAAAACGTCCACGGGTGCTCATCTTTGTCAACACATCTACATACATAAACACACTATAAAAACCATTTACATCTTCGTTTATTTGGATCATATCTGAGTTATTGGAATACAAAGGATCCAGTTCAATGTTGCAAATTTTTTTTTTTTCATGAGTAATATGAGAGTTTAGTTTGTGAGTAAACATACTCGTATATTTGCTAGATTAATATCAATATTTTAGAGCTTTTAAATCGAATTTTCACTACCGTAAATGGCTGCACAAGCATGCTACTTTAATTCCCAAATATATTCGAAATTTCCATTTCAAATTGGAATATCTGAAGTTTCGATTTTACAAGGAATGCGAATCTAACGTAATTAGAATGAAGATTGAAGGGTGCAGAAAAGGATATTATCGTCTCAAATATAATAACTGACAGATTTCAATTTCGTGTATTATAAAATGTCAGTGGATTCATGCGAAGCTTTCGTAATTGCAATCTGTAAAATTATCAGCTAACATGTCTTTACATTAACTTTTAAATATCATATTTATACCTGCCGTGTGATACTTCGACCAGTGTTGTGAATTTTGTTTGTGTATAAATAATGAATGAAACTTAGAAATAAAATACAGGGTTCTCCAAATAAAATCGAACCGGGCAAAAACAGCTATCATAAAACTCTCATATTACTCATGAAAAAAAAAATTTGTTTTGCAACATTGAACTGGATCCTTTGTATTCCAATAACTCCGATATGATCCAAATAAACGAAGCTTTGATTATCATAAAGTAAACATTCCTCTACTACTTTATTTTCATGTGTAGCAGAGATTTCATGTCCGGTTAGAATTTATTTCTTCAGTACTGTATTAAAGCATAGCACGGCAGTGCTATGCTTTATTTATTTTCAGTGTGACTCCGTAATGTTATTTTAATACGGAATTTAACATTGATCGAGTTATTTACTAGACATTTTCCCACATTTTGTACGCGCTGCCACAAATTTTCTTCAAAGGATCTAATTGTTTAAAAAATAATTTCCTCCAATCAAACATATATACATATTACAAATTTAAAATTTTTTCGCCAAAACTAACCTTTATACTATCTTAATTTTCTTATAATAATATTTCGTACTTACTTCAAATTATTAAATTAAAATCTTGTTTCTAAATCTAATCTGTTAATCCTTATGCAGACGATATAAATTCTTAATTTGCCTTAAAAAACATTAATCCAGTATGCGTAAATTTAAAAAAATGGCTCTAAATTAAAAATATTCTTAATTAAAACTTTATTTCTTAATATTCCAAATAAAACTGATTTCTTCTATGTTTTTATCAACCCTTTTTAAGAAAGTCTTATTAAATTTATTCCAAACCCATACCTTTAAAAAATATCATTATTTTATTTTATCTATTTATTTATTTTTCCGCCGTCAACAATAATTTGCATATTAATAAATTCATTTCTTTTCTTTTTCTCTTAAAATTAATCATGTATAAAAATCGTCTGCCTAAGATATTTAAAATTCGGAGTCAATTATAAATTGGTTAAATAATTTTTTTTTAAAATAAATTTATCGTCTGTTTAAAATAATCTCGTAGCTGGACAAGAATTCTGTTTACATAAAATAATGATGGTTAGAGATTACAGAATGTTCCAGAACTTTTTTTTTAGTTTAAAAGGGGGAAGTCTCGAGATGAAAGGAAGATTCTGAAGATTTCTTGGGTTGCTTTTTCGATGAGGACAGCTCGCTGAAATAATGATGGAATTTTTGCAAAAAGGAGCTTTTCCTTCCTCATTATCACGAATTTAATAAATGAATTTACAGCAGCCCATGACTAATTATTGGATCTTCTACATTTATTTATTATTTTTGTTTTTTCCCTCGCTTGCCATGACTGCGTGTTTCTGTTTAACCAGTGGAAATAATTCGAGTTCTCCTGAAATCGTCACAACTAATCGAAAAGTCGCACAGGATAGGTAATGCCTGTGCTAATGCCTGTTTCGGATTTTGAAATGAATCTACTGAAGAAGTAAAATGCTATGTAAATGAATCTACTGAAACGAAGTGATGACAAAAATATGAATCGCCGAAAATTTTACCCGCCATGGTTGAAAGTGTTATTAAGCAAGAATTGCCATTATCTTTTGATTCCTCGAGTGAATGTAACAGAGGAGATTTTAATGTTAAACAGCTTTCTGTCCGAGTGGTTTGAAAGATTTCTTCTAAATATCTCGTGAATTCCTGAGGCCTGATATTCCACCTTTTTGCTGTTTATGTGTAACTGATGACTCAAGATAATCATGGTCATAATGACAAGAAAAAAAAAAAAAAAAAAAAAACTTTTAGAGACAACTGAACGCAAATTACTACTTACTTTCATAATTTTTGTTATTCCTGTCTCCCGTAGGATCAGCTTGAAAATTTCTCCTTATCCGTGAGTTATTTTTAGATGTATTTAATTATTATGTGTATCCTTTTTACTGTATTTGTGTAGATAGTTCTTTGTTTGTAAGGTTTATTTATTTGTTTGTTTATTTTTCTGTGAGCCTTATTTATTTATCTTTTTATCTAGTTATGAGTCTTATTATTATTATTATTATTACTATTATTATTATTACTTGTTGGAGTGAAAACATGTTTGTTCTTAAAAATTTAATTGAGGAGTATGATGCTCTTAAGATATTTACTGTTACTTATTAAGAGTATTATGATATTTTTATGCACGTTTAAAGATAAGTTCGTAATAATAATGAAGTATAAAAGAACTCAGAAGCTCAAGTTATTTTTTAAAAGGTACATTTTCTAATTTATTGATATTGTTTGTTATCAAGAACTATTCTCAGAATACAGTATTTTCATGATAATGTTCCTACAACTAAACATTTGAGCTGAAAATTAAATTAACATTTATGTTTTTTCCTTTATTTGTTAGAATTTCTAGTGACAGTGAGCTTTGGTTCCCGGATTCTTATAATTTATTTAAATTCAGTAAGAATATGGAACTGTGCAAGGCTGTTGCTGGAATTTTGACTGATAAATGTGATTAATTTTTTTTAGTAAATTTTGTGGTTTTAAGTAAGGAATTACCTATAATTAAAATTTTGAATCTGTTTATGATTTATAAAATAATAGAATTAAAAAGTTGATCACAATTTAAGGTATAACTATGATATTTACAATTTCTATTTTTATTAGATAAAATTTCTGGTCAAAGTTAGCAGCTAAATATAGTTATAATTTTCACGATAATTTTGATTCAGATTTTTAAAATGGGGGGTAATGGTTTTGTGTGAGGCAATTAAAATGTATACAACTCCAGTAGACAAAGCCCTCAAAATTGCGAAAGCGCGAACTCATGAATTTTACCTTAAAAGTAAAAGACTCTATGATCGAAATTTTGTTGAATGCCCATTAAAAATACAAGACTCTGTAATTTATGAAGAATTTAAATACCCTAACACTCGAAAATTAGAACCTACTTTCTCTGGACCATATAAAATTATAAATAAACTTTCTGATGTAACTTATGAAATAGATAAATTTAATTATGAGACAGGACAGAATTCCGTTATTGTGCATGTTTCTAAATTAAGACCCTATTTTTCACCCGAAGATTTTAAACTGTTTCATGAGCAACCCAAAAAACAAACAAAACCTCAGATACAATCACCATAATTTTCAACATCAGCAGGTATGTTCTTGGAGGCCTACAAGAATATTACTTGTTTTTGGGAGTTTTTGGGGTTAAATTGGGCTCCTTATGCAGGCATAAGGTGAACACTTTGATTGTAAAAGCTTTCAAATTGATGTTGATAAATTAAATTTAAGGGTGTTTAAGTCTAACTATATTTACTCATGTATTTGACCTTAGTATTATTCTATTTATTCAGCAGATATTTATGTTATAACAGTTATAAAATCTAATGATTCTACTCAAACCTATAACATAATATGTGATTTTCAGTGATTGTGAAAACTACAGCTATTAAAAGTTTTTCAAAAAAGCACACTATTTTTATTTCCATTTCTCAATTAAGAATGACACCTTTTATTCCTATTTGTATTCTATTATTGAAGTTTATAAACCATGTGTAGATAAAACATTATTCTACATTTGCCATTTGAGAACTTATAACCAAATTTGACAATTTTGTAAAAGAGTATCAGAGAGGAATTATTGTAAGGAAATACTGGTTGAGAGTCCATTTTCTAAATAGTTAGATTTAATTTTATTTGGATTTTGGAATTATTGTGATTTTTTTTATTTATACTTTCGGCTAGCAAAAAATACTTTCTTATGCTATTAGAAGATAAGAAAATTATTTAGTTGCTATGTAATTATTTTTATCCTCAACCAATATTTTCCCTATCAATAATAAACAAATAGTGATATTTTCTTTTGATTATACTCTTGTTTTACTATTATTATTATTATTATGATTTCTATGATGAAGTTTAGTATTAATTATACTCTTATCGAAAAATATTAGGATATGGAGTCTTATTATACTATTACTTATTATTGTTGTTATTGTTATTATTTAAATTTTTCTATATTATTTATTATTGATATTGAGAGTGATGCTATTTATTATTGAAAAATTGATATATTACTGAAAGATGTTGGATCCAACATAACATTAAAACCAAAGATTAAACTAGGTTTGAAGATTTTTAATTAAAGAGACTGTATTCACTGGACATTGAAAAAGACTCTTTTATATATTCTTGAAAGACTTTTTTCATTTAAAGGACTTATTTAAAATAAACTATGCATTAAGTCATTGTAATTATTTAAACTTCCATGAGAACGAATTTTTATTGTTTTTATTATATTTTTATCTCTTGCTTATTAATATTCATAACTTATTTATTGTTATTATATGTATTATCTCCTATGCACTTACAAATGGTAAGTGATGTTGTAACATTATTGTATTTCTTTCAGGGAAATGCTCCTACCTAAATTTAATTCAGAATTATTTTCTGTTAACTATTTTATTTTAATCGCTAATATTTTTTATATTGCGTTAATTTTCTTTTCTTCCATCTCTTGGCTTCCTGAGTTTGACAGTTTTATTCCAAAATTTAACTTTTCTAAATTATTATATTTCTGTTGTCTGAACTTGTAGTTTTATTTAACTATCAATTTCATACAAAGTCTTGGGGAGGGGGGATAATATTACAAATTTAAAATTTTTTCGCCAAAACTAACCTTTATACTATCTTAATTTTCTTATAATAATATTTCGTACTTACTTCAAATTATTAAATTAAAATCTTGTTTCTAAATCTAATATGTTAATCCTTATGCAGACGATATAAATTCTTAATTTGCCTTAAAAAACATTAATCCAGTATGCGTAAATTTAAAAAAATGGCTCTAAATTAAAAATATTCTTAATTAAAACTTTATTTCTTAATATTCCAAATAAAACTGATTTCTTCTATGTTTTTATCAACCCTTTTTAAGAAAGTCTTATTAAATTTATTCCAAACCCATACCTTTAAAAAATATCATTATTTTATTTTATCTATTTATTTATTTTTCCGCCGTCAACGATAATTTGCATATTAATAAATTCATTTCTTTTCTTTTTCTCTTAAAATTAATCATGTATAAAAATCGTCTGCCTAAGATATTTAAAATTCGGAGTCAATTATAAATTGGTTAAATAATTTTTTTTTTAAAATAAATTTATCGTCTGTTTAAAATAATCTCGTAGCTGGACAAGAATTCTGTTTACATAAAATAATGATGGTTAGAGATTACAGAATGTTCCAGAACTTTTTTTTTAGTTTAAAAGGGGGAAGTCTCGAGATGAAAGGAAGATTCTGAAGATTTCTTGGGTTGCTTTTTCGATGAGGACAGCTCGCTGAAATAATGATAGAATTTTTGCAAAAAGGAGCTTTTCCTTCCTCATTATCACGAATTTAATAAATGAATTTACAGCAGCCCATGACTAATTATTGGATCTTCTACATTTATTTATTATTTTTGTTTTTTCCCTCGCTTGCCATGACTGCGTGTTTCTGTTTAACCAGTGGAAATAATTCGAGTTCTCCTGAAATCGTCACATACATATCTACAGAAATCAATGGACATATTTCCTGTAGCAATTAATCATTTTTACGTGATAAGTAAAAAAAAAAATTTTTCTTTTTTTGTAAGAATTAAAAATGGTATATTTAGGACGTCATATCAGAAATGAAACGGAGATTTGCAAACATTTGGTACAAAGACAAGAATCGTCAACAGAAAGCAGTATGAAACATGATTTTTATAATAAAAGGACATTTTCAAAAATTGATAAAGAAGCTTCTAACTGAAATTTATAGAAAATAAGTAAATTAAACTTTTCTCTACCTATTGTCTCTACAAAATAATAGAAAATAACTTAAAAATATACATGTAACTGGTAGTCGAAAGCGAATTTTTTGACACATTAGCATCAGAAAAATATCGTACCAAATCCAGTAAGTATATGATATTTGCGCCGGGATTTCGTACTTATACTACATTTTTAAAAATTTCTTCATCTTAGATGTTCGAAGAAAATCAAAATAAATTTAGGGGAATAAAAGTTTTCAAAAATAATAGTACTTAAGAATAATAGTATTTCATCCTTTGTATGTAATGAAACTGGTAAATCTGCAGAACTAGGACTGCAAACATAGCAATTTTTTAAAACTAAACCGCAGAATTATCAACTACTTGGTGTAAGACTCTTCGGCACTGCAATAAATTCCCCAATTCTATCAACCTAAATATTCAAATCCAATGTTAACAAATGTAAACAATAATGTTTACAAATATATATATTTTCCGATTTGGGGTTTTTTTTAAATCGTGCCTAAATTTGTAATTTTACAAATAATTAATCATTGAATAAAATCAATTTTGAATCACTGGTACTACTTGGTTATCCCGTCGACCAAATACTATCGCCAAACTAGATTAAATGCCAATAATGGATGATCGTGAATGTCACATTCAATGACATTAATTACATAAACGTATTTAGAGATATAATCAAACGATTTTATTTCCACTTTTTATTAGTATTTTTATTAATATTTTACTCATTTATGTGTTTTTTTTGTTATTAAAAAAAACGCCAATATGTATAATTTGCTATTACTTTGGCGACTTATATAATGTGGCAAAATTGGTTGACGGGATAGCCAAGTAGTGCCGTAGTTGTATTAAATTCATTATTCTGATGATTTTAATATGATAAAACACTACACGATTTAATTTTTAAAATATCTCTAAGAGTTTCTGTTGAAAAATCCTTTTTTACTACAATCTTTTAAAAAGATAAAATAATGATAGCTATTTTATATCTAAAGCTAAAAACAAATCCTATAACAGAAAATCAGGAACGCATTTCATGTATTATTTATTATTTAAATATTATATTTGTATCACCATTTTTCCTGCAATTTTTAGTTTCATTACTCAATAATAAATTTATTTTTAAAGATTTTTACCAATCGTTTAGCTACATTTCTTGATTATCCGAAAAATGGGCTTAGATTTATGATAAAATCGTTCTGATTATATATTAAAAAAATAATAATAATAATAATAATAATAATAATAATAAAAATACAGATAATTTTAGAGATATATAAAGACGGAAAATAAAGAATGAGTAACAATTACAAAGAATATTTGTTTACAAAACATTCTAAAATATTAAATAACAAATTGTATTTGAATGGATATTTTTTTTATTGAAAATATTTATCAAGCAATTAACGAATAAAATGCTTTGGAAGTAATATATGATTTAATTTGATATATATAATAAACTAAAAAAAAAAAAAGGTAAAGTTTCTAAGAATTTTCTTCGAAAACAAGATGCTTAAAACATTTTATGTAACATCAACAACAAAAATTCATGAAACAGATTCACGTTTGCACTGTAAATCAAAATACCCGTAAGGTTTTTAAGACATTTTAGAAAACTAGGATGACTAGAATTTTTTATATAAATACAAACTAGGATACATATAAAATTTTCTCTAAATTTAGCATATTCTTTTCTTAAGCTATAGATTTCTTTTTAAAAAAACTAGTTTTACAGATTTACATCTTTTTTTGTTGGGTTCACAGGTAAAATTTTTGTAAGCAAATGAATGACTGTAACTTTTCATCTGTAGAATATTTCTTTACAGTGTGTATATCTAATACGGACTCAGTTGCAGATGAAAATCTGTGTAATACGAAAATACTTTGTTGTTTCATAAAGCTATTAAAAGGATAAATTTAGCCAAAGGCGGAGTTCTTTTTACAACGCAAAATCCGATCAATTTTATTTTAAACAATTTTCTGTTCGGTATAAAACTTGCAGTTACTACACACTGGATATCAATCCTTATTGTCCAGTTACGACAAAGAAAACATTCGAAAAAAGTTATATTTTAAGAAATTATTTTCAGCTACATATTTTACAGAAGCTATGTTTTTGGAGATAATTTACAATCCATTGGTAAAATTCTATATACCGTACTTACAATGGTGGAAAAGTTGTTCAGCAGTGGGATGATTGTCACCACTATAAATTAATAACTTTTTTATAATGACCCCAATTCTGAGATTTAATAAGACTCTGAATACTAATATAATTTAGTGTCGGAAAACGTCCACGGGTGCTCATCTTTGTCAACACATCTACATACATAAACACACTATAAAAACCATTTACATCTTCGTTTATTTGGATCATATCTGAGTTATTGGAATACAAAGGATCCAGTTCAATGTTGCAATTTTTTTTTTTTTTTCATGAGTAATATGAGAGTTTAGTTTGTGAGTAAACATACTCGTATATTTGCTAGATTAATATCAATATTTTAGAGCTTTTAAATCGAATTTTCACTACCGTAAATGGCTGCACAAGCATGCTACTTTAATTCCCAAATATATTCGAAATTTCCATTTCAAATTGGAATATCGGAAGTTTCGATTTTACAAGGAATGCGAATCTAACGTAATTAGAATGAAGATTGAAGGGTGCAGAAAAGGATATTATCGTCTCAATTATAATAACTGACAGATTTCAATTTCGTGTATTATAAAATGTCAGTGGATTCATGCGAAGCTTTCGTAATTGCAATCTGTAAAATTATCAGCTAACATGTCTTTACATTAACTTTTAAATATCATATTTATACCTGCCGTGTGATACTTCGACCAGTGTTGTGAATTTTGTTTGTGTATAAATAATGAATGAAACTTAGAAATAAAATACAGGGTTCTCCAAATAAAATCGAACCGGGCAAAAACAGCTATCATAAAACTATCATATTACTCATGAAAAAAAAATTTGTTTTGCAACATTGAACTGGATCCTTTGTATTCCAATAACTCCGATATGATCCAAATAAACGAAGCTTTGATTATCATAAAGTAAACATTCCTCTACTACTTTATTTTCATGTGTAGCAGAGATTTCATGTCCGGTTAGAATTTATTTCTTCAGTACTGTATTAAAGCATAGCACGGCAGTGCTATGCTTTATTTATTTTCAGAGTGACTCCGTAATGTTATTTTAATACGGAATTTAACATTGATCGAGTTATTTACTAGACATATTCCCACATTTTGTACGCGCTGCCACAAATTTTCTTCAAAGGATCTAATTGTTTAAAAAATAATTTCCTCCAATCAAACATATATACATATCTACAGAAATCAATGGACATATTTCCTGTAGCAATTAATCATTTTTACGTGATAAGTAAAAAAAAATTTTTTTCTTTTTTTGTAAGAATTAAAAATGGTATATTTAGGACGTCATATCAGAAATGAAACGGAGATTTGCAAACATTTGGTACAAAGACAAGAATCGTCAACAGAAAGCAGTATGAAACATGATTTTTATAATAAAAGGACATTTTCAAAAATTGATAAAGAAGCTTCTAACTGAAATTTATAGAAAATAAGTAAATTAAACTTTTCTCTACCTATTGTCTCTACAAAATAATAGAAAATAACTTAAAAATATACATGTAACTGGTAGTCGAAAGCGAATTTTTTGACACATTAGCATCAGAAAAATATCGTACCAAATCCAGTAAGTATATGATATTTGCGCCGGGATTTCGTACTTATACTACATTTTTAAAAATTTCTTCATCTGAGATGTTCGAAGAAAATCAAAATAAATTTAGGGGAATAAAAGTTTTCAAAAATAATAGTACTTAAGAATAATAGTATTTCATCATTTGTATGTAATGAAACTGGTAAATCTGCAGAACTAGGACTGCAAACATAGCAATTTTTTAAAACTAAACCGCAGAATTATGAACTACTTGGTGTAAGACTCTTCGGCACTGCAATAAATTCCCCAATTCTATCAACCTAAATATTCAAATCCAATGTTAACAAATGTAATCAATAATGTTTACAAATATATATTTTTTCCGATTTGGGGTTTTTTTAAATCGTGCCTAAATTTGTAATTTTACAAATAATTAATCATTGAATAAAATCAATTTTGAATCAATGGTACTACTTGGTTATCCCGTCGACCAAATACTATCGCCAAACTAGATTAAATGCCAATAATGGATGATCGTGAATGTCACATTCAATGACATTAATTACATAAACGTATTTAGAGATATAATCAAACGATTTTATTTCCACTTTTTATTAGTATTTTTATTAATATTTTACTCATTTATCTGTTTTTTTTGTTATTAAAAAAACGCCAATATGTATAATTTGCTATTACTTTGGCGACTTATATAATGTGGCAAAATTGGTTGACGGGATAGCCAAGTAGTGCCGTAGTTGTATTAAATTCATTATTCTGATGATTTTAATATGATAAAACACTACACGATTTAATTTTTAAAATATCTCTAAGAGTTTCTGTTGAAAAATCCTTTTTTACTACAATCTTTTAAAAAGATAAAATAATGATAGCTATTTTATATCTAAAGCTAAAAACAAATCCTATAACAGAAAATCAGCAACGCGTTTCATGTATTATTTATTATTTAAATATTATATTTGTATCACCATTTTTCCTGCAATTTTTAGTTTCATTACTCAATAATAAATTTATTTTTAAAGATTTTTACCAATCGTTTAGCTACATTTCTTGATTATCCGAAAAATGGGCTTAGATTTATGATAAAATCGTTCTGATTATATATTAAAAAAAAAATAATAATAATAATAATAATAAAAATACAGATAATTTTATAGATATATAAAGACGGAAAATAAAGAATGAGTAACAATTACAAAGAATATTTGTTTACAAAACATTGTAAAATATTAAATAATAAATTGTATTTGAATGGATATTTTTTTATTGAAAATATTTATCAAGCAATTAACGAATAAAATGCTTTGGAAGTAATATATGATTTAATTTGATATATATAATAAACTAAAAAAAAAAGGTAAAGTTTCTAAGAATTTTCTTCGAAAACAAGATGCTTAATACATTTTATGTAACATCAACAACAAAAATTCATGAAACAGATTCACGTTTGCACTGTAAATCAAAATACCCGGAAGGTTTTTAAGACATTTTAGAAAACTAGGATGACTAGAATTTTTTATATAAATACAAACTAGGATACATATAAAATTTTCTCTAAATTTAGCATATTCTTTTCTTAAGCTATAGATTTCTTTTTAAAAAAACTAGTTTTACAGATTTACATCTTTTTTTGTTGGGTTCACAGGTAAAATTTTTGTAAGCAAATGAATGACTGTAACTTTTCATCTGTAGAATATTTCTTTACAGTGTGTATATCTAATACGGACTCAGTTACAGATGAAAATCTGTGTAATACGAAAATACTTTGTTGTTTCATAAAGCTATTAAAAGGATAAATTTAGCCAAAGGCGGAGTTCTTTTTACAACGCAAAATCCGATCAATTTTATTTTAAACAATTTTCTGTTCGGTATAAAACTTGCAGTTACTACACACTGGATATCAATCCTTAATGTCCAGTTACGACAAAGAAAACATTCGAAAAAAGTTATATTTTAAGAAATTATTTTCAGCTACATATTTTACAGAAGCTATGTTTTTGGAGATAATTTACAATCCATTGGTAAAATTCTATATACCGTACTTACAATGGTGGAAAAGTTGTTCAGCAGTGGGATGATTGTCACCACTATAAATTAATAACTTTTTTTTAATGACCCCAATTCTGAGATTTAATAAGACTCTGAATACTAATATAATTTAGTGTCGGAAAACGTCCACGGGTGCTCATCTTTGTCAACACATCTACATACATAAACACACTATAAAAACCATTTACATCTTCGTTTATTTGGATCATATCTGAGTTATTGGAATACAAAGGATCCAGTTCAATGTTGCAATTTTTTTTTTTTTCATGAGTAATATGAGAGTTTAGTTTGTGAGTAAACATACTCGTATATTTGCTAGATTAATATCAATATTTTAGAGCTTTTAAATCGAATTTTCACTACAGTAAATGGCTGCACAAGCATGCTACTTTAATTCCCAAATATATTCGAAATTTCCATTTCAAATTGGAATATCTGAAGTTTCGATTTTACAAGGAATGCGAATCTAACGTAATTAGAATGAAGATTGAAGGGTGCAGAAAAGGATATTATCGTCTCAAATATAATAACTGACAGATTTCAATTTCGTGTATTATAAAATGTCAGTGGATTCATGCGAAGCTTTCGTAATTGCAATCTGTAAAATTATCAGCTAACATGTCTTTACATTAACTTTTAAATATCATATTTATACCTGCCGTGTGATACTTCGACCAGTGTTGTGAATTTTGTTTGTGTATAAATAATGAATGAAACTTAGAAATAAAATACAGGGTTCTCCAAATAAAATCGAACCGGGCAAAAACAGCTATCATAAAACTCTCATATTACTCATGAAAAAAAAATTTGTTTTGCAACATTGAACTGGATCCTTTGTATTCCAATAACTCCGATATGATCCAAATAAACGAAGCTTTGATTATCATAAAGTAAACATTCCTCTACTACTTTATTTTCATGTGTAGCAGAGATTTCATGTCCGGTTAGAATTTATTTCTACAGTACTGTATTAAAGCATAGCACGGTAGTGCTATGCTTTATTTATTTTCAGTGTGACTCCGTAATGTTATTTTAATACGGAATTTAACATTGATCGAGTTATTTACTAGACATTTTCCCACATTTTGTACGCGCTGCCACAAATTTTCTTCAAAGGATCTAATTGTTTAAAAAATAATTTCCTCCAATCAAACATATATACATATCTACAGAAATCAATGGACATATTTCCTGTAGCAATTAATCATTTTTATGTGATAAGTAAAAAAAAATTTTTTTCTTTTTTTGTAAGAATTAAAAATGGTATATTTAGGACGTCATATCAGAAATGAAACGGAGATTTGCAAACATTTGGTACAAAGACAAGAATCGTCAACAGAAAGCAGTATGAAACATGATTTTTATAATAAAAGGACATTTTCAAAAATTGATAAAGAAGCTTCTAACTGAAATTTATAGAAAATAAGTAAATTAAACTTTTCTCTACCTATTGTCTCTACAAAATAATAGAAAATAACTTAAAAATATACATGTAACTGGTAGTCGAAAGCGAATTTTTTGACACATTAGCATCAGAAAAATATCGTACCAAATCCAGTAAGTATATGATATTTGCGCCGGGATTTCGTACTTATACTACATTTTTAAATATTTCTTCATCTGAGATGTTCGAAGAAAATCAAAATAAATTTAGGGGAATAAAAGTTTTCAAAAATAATAGTACTTAAGAATAATAGTATTTCATCCTTTGTATGTAATGAAACTGGTAAATCTGCAGAACTAGGACTGCAAACATAGCAATTTTTTAAAACTAAACCGCAGAATTATGAACTACTTGGTGTAAGACTCTTCGGCACTGCAATAAATTCCCCAATTCTATCAACCTAAATATTCAAATCCAATGTTAACAAATGTAATCAATAATGTTTACAAATATATATTTTTTCCGATTTGGGGTTTTTTTAAATCGTGCCTAAATTTGTAATTTTACAAATAATTAATCATTGAATAAAATCAATTTTGAATCAATGGTACTACTTGGTTATCCCGTCGACCAAATACTATCGCCAAACTAGATTAAATGCCAATAATGGATGATCGTGAATGTCACATTCTATGACATTAATTACATAAACGTATTTAGAGATATAATCAAACGATTTTATTTCCACTTTTTATTAGTATTTTTATTAATATTTTACTCATTTATCTGTTTTTTTTGTTATTAAAAAAACGCCAATATGTATAATTTGCTATTACTTTGGCGACTTATATAATGTGGCAAAATTGGTTGACGGGATAGCCAAGTAGTGCCGTAGTTGTATTAAATTCATTATTCTGATGATTTTAATATGATAAAACACTACACGATTTAATTTTTAAAATATCTCTAAGAGTTTCTGTTGAAAAATCCTTTTTTACTACAATCTTTTAAAAAGATAAAATAATGATAGCTATTTTATATCTAAAGCTAAAAACAAATCCTATAACAGAAAATCAGGAACGCATTTCATGTATTATTTATTATTTAAATATTATATTTGTATCACCATTTTTCCTGCAATTTTTAGTTTCATTACTCAATAATAAATTTATTTTTAAAGATTTTTACCAATCGTTTAGCTACATTTCTTGATTATCCGAAAAATGGGCTTAGATTTATGATAAAATCGTTCTGATTATATATTAAAAAAAAAAAATAATAATAATAATAATAATAATAATAAAAATACAGATAATTTTATAGATATATAAAGACGGAAAATAAAGAATGAGTAACAATTACAAAGAATATTTGTTTACAAAACATTCTAAAATATTAAATAACAAATTGTATTTGAATGGATATTTTTTTTATTGAAAATATTTATCAAGCAATTAACGAATAAAATGCTTTGGAAGTAATATATGATTTAATTTGATATATATAATAAACTAAAAAAAAAAAAAGGTAAAGTTTCTAAGAATTTTCTTCGAAAACAAGATGCTTAAAACATTTTATGTAACATCAACAACAAAAATTCATGAAACAGATTCACGTTTGCACTGTAAATCAAAATACCCGTAAGGTTTTTAAGACATTTTAGAAAACTAGGATGACTAGAATTTTTTATATAAATACAAACTAGGATACATATAAAATTTTCTCTAAATTTAGCATATTCTTTTCTTAAGCTATAGATTTCTTTTTAAAAAAACTAGTTTTACAGATTTACATCTTTTTTTGTTGGGTTCACAGGTAAAATTTTTGTAAGCAAATGAATGACTGTAACTTTTCATCTGTAGAATATTTCTTTACAGTGTGTATATCTAATACGGACTCAGTTGCAGATGAAAATCTGTGTAATACGAAAATACTTTGTTGTTTCATAAAGCTATTAAAAGGATAAATTTAGCCAAAGGCGGAGTTCTTTTTACAACGCAAAATCCGATCAATTTTATTTTAAACAATTTTCTGTTCGGTATAAAACTTGCAGTTACTACACACTGGATATCAATCCTTAATGTCCAGTTACGACAAAGAAAACATTCGAAAAAAGTTATATTTTAAGAAATTATTTTCAGCTACATATTTTACAGAAGCTATGTTTTTGGAGATAATTTACAATCCATTGGTAAAATTCTATATACCGTACTTACAATGGTGGAAAAGTTGTTCAGCAGTGGGATGATTGTCACCACTATAAATTAATAACTTTTTTTTAATGACCCCAATTCTGAGATTTAATAAGACTCTGAATACTAATATAATTTAGTGTCGGAAAACGTCCACGGGTGCTCATCTTTGTCAACACATCTACATACATAAACACACTATAAAAACCATTTACATCTTCGTTTATTTGGATCATATCTGAGTTATTGGAATACAAAGGATCCAGTTCAATGTTGCAAATTTTTTTTTTTTTCATGAGTAATATGAGAGTTTAGTTTGTGAGTAAACATACTCGTATATTTGCTAGATTAATATCAATATTTTAGAGCTTTTAAATCGAATTTTCACTACAGTAAATGGCTGCACAAGCATGCTACTTTAATTCCCAAATATATTCGAAATTTCCATTTCAAATTGGAATATCTGAAGTTTCGATTTTACAAGGAATGCGAATCTAACGTAATTAGAATGAAGATTGAAGGGTGCAGAAAAGGATATTATCGTCTCAAATATAATAACTGACAGATTTCAATTTCGTGTATTATAAAATGTCAGTGGATTCATGCGAAGCTTTCGTAATTGCAATCTGTAAAATTATCAGCTAACATGTCTTTACATTAACTTTTAAATATCATATTTATACCTGCCGTGTGATACTTCGACCAGTGTTGTGAATTTTGTTTGTGTATAAATAATGAATGAAACTTAGAAATAAAATACAGGGTTCTCCAAATAAAATCGAACCGGGCAAAAACAGCTATCATAAAACTCTCATATTACTCATGAAAAAAATATTTGTTTTGCAACATTGAACTGGATCCTTTGTATTCCAATAACTCCGATATGATCCAAATAAACGAAGCTTTGATTATCATAAAGTAAACATTCCTCTACTACTTTATTTTCATGTGTAGCAGAGATTTCATGTCCGGTTAGAATTTATTTCTACAGTACTGTATTAAAGCATAGCACGGCAGTGCTATGCTTTATTTATTTTCAGTGTGACTCCGTAATGTTATTTTAATACGGAATTTAACATTGATCGAGTTATTTACTAGACATTTTCCCACATTTTGTACGCGCTGCCACAAATTTTCTTCAAAGGATCTAATTGTTTAAAAAATAATTTCCTCCAATCAAACATATATACATATCTACAGAAATCAATGGACATATTTCCTGTAGCAATTAATCATTTTTACGTGATAAGTAAAAAAAAAAATTTTTCTTTTTTTGTAAGAATTAAAAATGGTATATTTAGGACGTCATATCAGAAATGAAACGGAGATTTGCAAACATTTGGTACAAAGACAAGAATCGTCAACAGAAAGCAGTATGAAACATGATTTTTATAATAAAAGGACATTTTCAAAAATTGATAAAGAAGCTTCTAACTGAAATTTATAGAAAATAAGTAAATTAAACTTTTCTCTACCTATTGTCTCTACAAAATAATAGAAAATAACTTAAAAATATACATGTAACTGGTAGTCGAAAGCGAATTTTTTGACACATTAGCATCAGAAAAATATCGTACCAAATCCAGTAAGTATATGATATTTGCGCCGGGATTTCGTACTTATACTACATTTTTAAAAATTTCTTCATCTGAGATGTTCGAAGAAAATCAAAATAAATTTAGGGGAATAAAAGTTTTCAAAAATAATAGTACTTAAGAATAATAGTATTTCATCCTTTGTATGTAATGAAACTGGTAAATCTGCAGAACTAGGACTGCAAACATAGCAATTTTTTAAAACTAAACCGCAGAATTATGAACTACTTGGTGTAAGACTCTTCGGCACTGCAATAAATTCCCCAATTCTATCAACCTAAATATTCAAATCCAATGTTAACAAATGTAATCAATAATGTTTACAAATATATATTTTTTCCGATTTGGGGTTTTTTAAAATCGTGCCTAAATTTGTAATTTTACAAATAATTAATCATTGAATAAAATCAATTTTGAATCAATGGTACTACTTGGTTATCCCGTCGACCAAATACTATCGCCAAACTAGATTAAATGCCAATAATGGATGATCGTGAATGTCACATTCAATGACATTAACTACATAAACGTATTTAGAGATATAATCAAACGATTTTATTTCCACTTTTTATTAGTATTTTTATTAATATTTTACTCATTTATCTGTTTTTTTTGTTATTAAAAAAACGCCAATATGTATAATTTGCTATTACTTTGGCGACTTATATAATGTGGCAAAATTGGTTGACGGGATAGCCAAGTAGTGCCGTAGTTGTATTAAATTCATTATTCTGATGATTTTAATATGATAAAACACTACACGATTTAATTTTTAAAATATCTCTAAGAGTTTCTGTTGAAAAATCCTTTTTTACTACAATCTTTTAAAAAGATAAAATAATGATAGCTATTTTATATCTAAAGCCATTTTTCTTAGCCACCATTTTTCCTGCAATTTTTAGTTTCATTACTCAATAATAAATTTATTTTTAAAGATTTTTACCAATCGTTTAGCTACATTTCTTGATTATCCGAAAAATGGGCTTAGATTTATGATAAAATCGTTCTGATTATATATTAAAAATAATAATAATAATAATAATAATAATAAAAATACAGATAATTTTATAGATATATAAAGACGGAAAATAAAGAATGAGTAACAATTACAAAGAATATTTGTTTACAAAACATTCTAAAATATTAAATAATAAATTGTATTTGAATGGATATTTTTTTTATTGAAAATATTTATCAAGCAATTAACGAATAAAATGCTTTGGAAGTAATATATGATTTAATTTGATATATATAATAAACTAAAAAAAAAAAGGTAAAGTTTCTAAGAATTTTCTTCGAAAACAAGATGCTTAAAACATTTTATGTAACATCAACAACAAAAATTCATGAAACAGATTCACGTTTGCACTGTAAATCAAAATACCCGTAAGGTTTTTAAGACATTTTAGAAAACTAGGATGACTAGAATTTTTTATATAAATACAAACTAGGATACATATAAAATTTTCTCTAAATTTAGCATATTCTTTTCTTAAGCTATAGATTTTTTTTTAAAAAAACTAGTTTTGCAGATTTACATCTTTTTTTGTTGGGTTCACAGGTAAAATTTTTGTAAGCAAATGAATGACTGTAACTTTTCATCTGTAGAATATTTCTTTACAGTGTGTATATCTAATACGGACTCAGTTACAGATGAAAATCTGTGTAATACGAAAATACTTTGTTGTTTCATAAAGCTATTAAAAGGATAAATTTAGCCAAAGGCGGAGTTCTTTTTACAACGCAAAATCCGATCAATTTTATTTTAAACAATTTTCTGTTCGGTATAAAACTTGCAGTTACTACACACTGGATATCAATCCTTAATGTCCAGTTACGACAAAGAAAACATTCGAAAAAAGTTATATTTTAAGAAATTATTTTCAGCTACATATTTTACAGAAGCTATGTTTTTGGAGATAATTTACAATCCATTGGTAAAATTCTATATACCGTACTTACAATGGTGGAAAAGTTGTTCAGCAGTGGGATGATTGTCACCACTATAAATTAATAACTTTTTTTTAATGACCCCAATTCTGAGCTTTAATAAGACTCTGAATACTAATATAATTTAGTGTCGGAAAACGTCCACGGGTGCTCATCTTTGTCAACACATCTACATACATAAACACACTATAAAAACCATTTACATCTTCGTTTATTTGGATCATATCTGAGTTATTGGAATACAAAGGATCCAGTTCAATGTTGCAAATTTTTTTTTTTTCATGAGTAATATGAGAGTTTAGTTTGTGAGTAAACATACTCGTATATTTGCTAGATTAATATCAATATTTTAGAGCTTTTAAATCGAATTTTCACTACAGTAAATGGCTGCACAAGCATGCTACTTTAATTCCCAAATATATTCGAAATTTCCATTTCAAATTGGAATATCTGAAGTTTCGATTTTACAAGGAATGCGAATCTAACGTAATTAGAATGAAGATTGAAGGGTGCAGAAAAGGATATTATCGTCTCAAATATAATAACTGACAGATTTCAATTTCGTGTATTATAAAATGTCAGTGGATTCATGCGAAGCTTTCGTAATTGCAATCTGTAAAATTATCAGCTAACATGTCTTTACATTAACTTTTAAATATCATATTTATACCTGCCGTGTGATACTTCGACCAGTGTTGTGAATTTTGTTTGTGTATAAATAATGAATGAAACTTAGAAATAAAATACAGGGTTCTCCAAATAAAATCGAACCGGGCAAAAACAGCTATCATAAAACTCTCATATTACTCATGAAAAAAAAAATTTGTTTTGCAACATTGAACTGGATCCTTTGTATTCCAATAACTCCGATATGATCCAAATAAACGAAGCTTTGATTATCATAAAGTAAACATTCCTCTACTACTTTATTTTCATGTGTAGCAGAGATTTCATGTCCGGTTAGAATTTATTTCTTCAGTACTGTATTAAAGCATAGCACGGCAGTGCTATGCTTTATTTATTTTCAGTGTGACTCCGTAATGTTATTTTAATACGGAATTTAACATTGATCGAGTTATTTACTAGACATTTTCCCACATTTTGTACGCGCTGCCACAAATTTTCTTCAAAGGATCTAATTGTTTAAAAAATAATTTCCTCCAATCAAACATATATACATATTACAAATTTAAAATTTTTTCGCCAAAACTAACCTTTATACTATCTTAATTTTCTTATAATAATATTTCGTACTTACT
Organism: Maratus speculifer; assembly: GCA_964019185.1. Lineage (NCBI taxonomy): Eukaryota > Metazoa > Arthropoda > Arachnida > Araneae > Salticidae > Maratus > Maratus speculifer. Next base: position 206,122,733 of record OZ025291.1, read on the forward strand.
TCAAATTATTAAATTAAAATCTTGTTTCTAAATCTAATCTGTTAATCCTTATGCAGACGATATAAATTCTTAATTTGCCTTAAAAAACATTAATCCAGTATGCGTAAATTTAAAAAAATGGCTCTAAATTAAAAATATTCTTAATTAAAACTTTATTTCTTAATATTCCAAATAAAACTGATTTTTTCTATGTTTTTATCAACCCTTTTTAAGAAAGTCTTATTAAATTTATTCCAAACCCATACCTTTAAAAAATATCATTATTTTATTTTATCTATTTATTTATTTTTCCGCCGTCAACAATAATTTGCATATTAATAAATTCATTTCTTTTCTTTTTCTCTTAAAATTAATCATGTATAAAAATCGTCTGCCTAAGATATTTAAAATTCGGAGTCAATTATAAATTGGTTAAATAATTTTTTTTTTAAATAAATTTATCGTCTGTTTAAAATAATCTCGTAGCTGGACAAGAATTCTGTTTACATAAAATAATGATGGTTAGAGATTACAGAATGTTCCAGAACTTTTTTTTTAGTTTAAAAGGGGGAAGTCTCGAGATGAAAGGAAGAATCTGAAGATTTCTTGGGTTGTTTTTTCGATGAGGACAGCTCGCTGAAATAATGATGGAATTTTTGCAAAAAGGAGCTTTTCCTTCCTCATTATCACGAATTTAATAAATGAATTTACAGCAGCCCATGACTAATTATTGGATCTTCTACATTTATTTATTATTTTTGTTTTTTCCCTCGCTTGCCATGACTGCGTGTTTCTGTTTAACCAGTGGAAATAATTCGAGTTCTCCTGAAATCGTCACAACTAATCGAAAAGTCGCACAGGATAGGTAATGCCTGTGCTAATGCCTGTTTCGGATTTTGAAATGAATCTACTGAAGAAGTAAAATGCTATGTAAATGAATCTACTGAAACGAAGTGATGACAAAAATATGAATCGCCGAAAATTTTACCCGCCATGGTTGAAAGTGTTATTAAGCAAGAATTGCCATTATCTTTTGATTCCTCGAGTGAATGTAACAGAGGAGATTTTAATGTTAAACAGCTTTCTGTCCGAGTGGTTTGAAAGATTTCTTCTAAATATCTCGTGAATTCCTGAGGCCTGATATTCCACCTTTTTGCTGTTTATGTGTAACTGATGACTCAAGATAATCATGGTCATAATGACAAGAAAAAAAAAAAAAAAAAAAAAAAAAAACTTTTAGAGACAACTGAACGCAAATTACTACTTACTTTCATAATTTTTGTTATTCCTGTCTCCCGTAGGATCAGCTTGAAAATTTCTCCTTATCCGTGAGTTATTTTTAGATGTATTTAATTATTATGTGTATCCTTTTTACTGTATTTGTGTAGATAGTTCTTTGTTTGTAAGGTTTATTTATTTGTTTGTTTATTTTTCTGTGAGCCTTATTTATTTATCTTTTTATCTAGTTATGAGTCTTATTATTATTATTATTATTACTATTATTATTATTACTTGTTGGAGTGAAAACATGTTTGTTCTTAAAAATTTAATTGAGGAGTATGATGCTCTTAAGATATTTACTGTTACTTATTAAGAGTATTATGATATTTTTATGCACGTTTAGAGATAAGTTCGTAATAATAATGAAGTATAAAAGAACTCAGAAGCTCAAGTTATTTTTTAAAAGGTACATTTTCTAATTTATTGATATTGTTTGTTATCAAGAACTATTCTCAGAATACAGTATTTTCATGATAATGTTCCTACAACTAAACATTTGAGCTGAAAATTAAATTAACATTTATGTTTTTTCCTTTATTTGTTAGAATTTCTAGTGACAGTGAGCTTTGGTTCCCGGATTCTTATAATTTATTTAAATTCAGTAAGAATATGGAACTGTGCAAGGCTGTTGCTGGAATTTTGACTGATAAATGTGATTAATTTTTTTTAGTAAATTTTGTGGTTTTAAGTAAGGAATTACCTATAATTAAAATTTTGAATCTGTTTATGATTTATAAAATAATAGAATTAAAAAGTTGATCACAATTTAAGGTATAACTATGATATTTACAATTTCTATTTTTATTAGATAAAATTTCTGGTCAGAGTTAGCAGCTAAATATAGTTATAATTTTCACGATAATTTTGATTCAGATTTTTAAAATGGGGGGTAATGGTTTTGTGTGAGGCAATTAAAATGTATACAACTCCAGTAGACAAAGCCCTCAAAATTGCGAAAGCGCGAACTCATGAATTTTACCTTAAAAGTAAAAGACTCTATGATCGAAATTTTGTTGAATGCCCATTAAAAATACAAGACTCTGTAATTTATGAAGAATTTAAATACCCTAACACTCGAAAATTAGAACCTACTTTCTCTGGACCATATAAAATTATAAATAAACTTTCTGATGTAACTTATGAAATAGATAAATTTAATTATGAGACAGGACAGAATTCCGTTATTGTGCATGTTTCTAAATTAAGACCCTATTTTTCACCCGAAGATTTTAAACTGTTTCATGAGCAACCCAAAAAACAAACAAAACCTCAGATACAATCACCATAATTTTCAACATCAGCAGGTATGTTCTTGGAGGCCTACAAGAATATTACTTGTTTTTGGGAGTTTTTGGGGTTAAATTGGGCTCCTTATGCAGGCATAAGGTGAACACTTTGATTGTAAAAGCTTTCAAATTGATGTTGATAAATTAAATTTAAGGGTGTTTAAGTCTAACTATATTTACTCATGTATTTGACCTTAGTATTATTCTATTTATTCAGCAGATATTTATGTTATAACAGTTATAAAATCTAATGATTCTACTCAAACCTATAACATAATATGTGATTTTCAGTGATTGTGAAAACTACAGCTATTAAAAGTTTTTCAAAAAAGCACACTATTTTTATTTCCATTTCTCAATTAAGAATGACACCTTTTATTCCTATTTGTATTCTATTATTGAAGTTTATAAACCATGTGTAGATAAAACATTATTCTACATTTGCCATTTGAGAACTTATAACCAAATTTGACAATTTTGTAAAAGAGTATCAGAGAGGAATTATTGTAAGGAAATACTGGTTGAGAGTCCATTTTCTAAATAGTTAGATTTAATTTTATTTGGATTTTGGAATTATTATGATTTTTTTTATTTATACTTTCGGCTAGCAAAAAATACTTTCTTATGCTATTAGAAGATAAGAAAATTATTTAGTTGCTATGTAATTATTTTTATCCTCAACCAATATTTTCCCTATCAATAATAAACAAATAGTGATATTTTCTTTTGATTATACTCTTGTTTTACTATTATTATTATTATTATGATTTCTATGATGAAGTTTAGTATTAATTATACTCTTATCGAAAAATATTAGGATATGGAGTCTTATTATACTATTACTTATTATTGTTGTTATTGTTATTATTTAAATTTTTCTATATTATTTATTATTGATATTGAGAGTGATGCTATTTATTATTGAAAAATTGATATATTACTGAAAGATGTTGGATCCAACATAACATTAAAACCAAAGATTAAACTAGGTTTGAAGATTTTTAATTAAAGAGACTGTATTCACTGGACATTGAAAAAGACTCTTTTATATATTCTTGAAAGACTTTTTTCATTTAAAGGACTTATTTAAAATAAACTATGCATTAAGTCATTGTAATTATTTAAACTTCCATGAGAACGAATTTTTATTGTTTTTATTATATTTTTATCTCTTGCTTATTAATATTCATAACTTATTTATTGTTATTATATGTATTATCTCCTATGCACTTACAAATGGTAAGTGATGTTGTAACATTATTGTATTTCTTTCAGGGAAATGCTCCTACCTAAATTTAATTCAGAATTATTTTCTGTTAACTATTTTATTTTAATCGCTAATATTTTTTATATTGCGTTAATTTTCTTTTCTTCCATCTCTTGGCTTCCTGAGTTTGACAGTTTTATTCCAAAATTTAACTTTTCTAAATTATTATATTTCTGTTGTCTGAACTTGTAGTTTTATTTAACTATCAATTTCATACAAAGTCTTGGGGAGGGGGGATAATATTACAAATTTAAAATTTTTTCGCCAAAACTAACCTTTATACTATCTTAATTTTCTTATAATAATATTTCGTACTTACTTCAAATTATTAAATTAAAATCTTGTTTCTAAATCTAATATGTTAATCCTTATGCAGACGATATAAATTCTTAATTTGCCTTAAAAAACATTAATCCAGTATGCGTAAATTTAAAAAAATGGCTCTAAATTAAAAATATTCTTAATTAAAACTTTATTTCTTAATATTCCAAATAAAACTGATTTCTTCTATGTTTTTATCAACCCTTTTTAAGAAAGTCTTATTAAATTTATTCCAAACCCATACCTTTAAAAAATATCATTATTTTATTTTATCTATTTATTTATTTTTCCGCCGTCAACGATAATTTGCATATTAATAAATTCATTTCTTTTCTTTTTCTCTTAAAATTAATCATGTATAAAAATCGTCTGCCTAAGATATTTAAAATTCGGAGTCAATTATAAATTGGTTAAATAATTTTTTTTTTAAAATAAATTTATCGTCTGTTTAAAATAATCTCGTAGCTGGACAAGAATTCTGTTTACATAAAATAATGATGGTTAGAGATTACAGAATGTTCCAGAACTTTTTTTTTAGTTTAAAAGGGGGAAGTCTCGAGATGAAAGGAAGATTCTGAAGATTTCTTGGGTTGCTTTTTCGATGAGGACAGCTCGCTGAAATAATGATAGAATTTTTGCAAAAAGGAGCTTTTCCTTCCTCATTATCACGAATTTAATAAATGAATTTACAGCAGCCCATGACTAATTATTGGATCTTCTACATTTATTTATTATTTTTGTTTTTTCCCTCGCTTGCCATGACTGCGTGTTTCTGTTTAACCAGTGGAAATAATTCGAGTTCTCCTGAAATCGTCACATACATATCTACAGAAATCAATGGACATATTTCCTGTAGCAATTAATCATTTTTACGTGATAAGTAAAAAAAAAAATTTTTCTTTTTTTGTAAGAATTAAAAATGGTATATTTAGGACGTCATATCAGAAATGAAACGGAGATTTGCAAACATTTGGTACAAAGACAAGAATCGTCAACAGAAAGCAGTATGAAACATGATTTTTATAATAAAAGGACATTTTCAAAAATTGATAAAGAAGCTTCTAACTGAAATTTATAGAAAATAAGTAAATTAAACTTTTCTCTACCTATTGTCTCTACAAAATAATAGAAAATAACTTAAAAATATACATGTAACTGGTAGTCGAAAGCGAATTTTTTGACACATTAGCATCAGAAAAATATCGTACCAAATCCAGTAAGTATATGATATTTGCGCCGGGATTTCGTACTTATACTACATTTTTAAAAATTTCTTCATCTTAGATGTTCGAAGAAAATCAAAATAAATTTAGGGGAATAAAAGTTTTCAAAAATAATAGTACTTAAGAATAATAGTATTTCATCCTTTGTATGTAATGAAACTGGTAAATCTGCAGAACTAGGACTGCAAACATAGCAATTTTTTAAAACTAAACCGCAGAATTATCAACTACTTGGTGTAAGACTCTTCGGCACTGCAATAAATTCCCCAATTCTATCAACCTAAATATTCAAATCCAATGTTAACAAATGTAAACAATAATGTTTACAAATATATATTTTTTCCGATTTGGGGTTTTTTTTAAATCGTGCCTAAATTTGTAATTTTACAAATAATTAATCATTGAATAAAATCAATTTTGAATCACTGGTACTACTTGGTTATCCCGTCGACCAAATACTATCGCCAAACTAGATTAAATGCCAATAATGGATGATCGTGAATGTCACATTCAATGACATTAATTACATAAACGTATTTAGAGATATAATCAAACGATTTTATTTCCACTTTTTATTAGTATTTTTATTAATATTTTACTCATTTATGTGTTTTTTTTGTTATTAAAAAAAACGCCAATATGTATAATTTGCTATTACTTTGGCGACTTATATAATGTGGCAAAATTGGTTGACGGGATAGCCAAGTAGTGCCGTAGTTGTATTAAATTCATTATTCTGATGATTTTAATATGATAAAACACTACACGATTTAATTTTTAAAATATCTCTAAGAGTTTCTGTTGAAAAATCCTTTTTTACTACAATCTTTTAAAAAGATAAAATAATGATAGCTATTTTATATCTAAAGCTAAAAACAAATCCTATAACAGAAAATCAGCAACGCATTTCATGTATTATTTATTATTTAAATATTATATTTGTATCACCATTTTTCCTGCAATTTTTAGTTTCATTACTCAATAATAAATTTATTTTTAAAGATTTTTACCAATCGTTTAGCTACATTTCTTGATTATCCGAAAAATGGGCTTAGATTTATGATAAAATCGTTCTGATTATATATTAAAAATAATAATAATAATAATAATAATAATAAAAATACAGATAATTTTATAGATATATAAAGACGGAAAATAAAGAATGAGTAACAATTACAAAGAATATTTGTTTACAAAACATTCTAAAATATTAAATAATAAATTGTATTTGAATGGATATTTTTTTTATTGAAAATATTTATCAAGCAATTAACGAATAAAATGCTTTGGAAGTAATATATGATTTAATTTGATATATATAATAAACTAAAAAAAAAAGGCAAAGTTTCTAAGAATTTTCTTCGAAAACAAGATGCTTAAAACATTTTATGTAACATCAACAACAAAAATTCATGAAACAGATTCACGTTTCCACTGTAAATCAAAATACCCGTAAGGTTTTTAAGACATTTTAGAAAACTAGGATGACTAGAATTTTTTATATAAATACAAACTAGGATACATATAAAATTTTCTCTAAATTTAGCATATTCTTTTCTTAAGCTATAGATTTCTTTTTAAAAAAACTAGTTTTACAGATTTACATCTTTTTTTGTTGGGTTCACAGGTAAAATTTTTGTAAGCAAATGAATGACTGTAACTTTTCATCTGTAGAATATTTCTTTACAGTGTGTATATCTAATACGGACTCAGTTACAGATGAAAATCTGTGTAATACGAAAATACTTTGTTGTTTCATAAAGCTATTAAAAGGATAAATTTAGCCAAAGGCGGAGTTCTTTTTACAACGCAAAATCCGATCAATTTTATTTTAAACAATTTTCTGTTCGGTATAAAACTTGCAGTTACTACACACTGGATATCAATCCTTATTGTCCAGTTACGACAAAGAAAACATTCGAAAAAAGTTATATTTTAAGAAATTATTTTCAGCTACATATTTTACAGAAGCTATGTTTTTGGAGATAATTTACAATCCATTGGTAAAATTCTATATACCGTACTTACAATGGTGGAAAAGTTGTTCAGCAGTGGGATGATTGTCACCACTATAAATTAATAACTTTTTTATAATGACCCCAATTCTGAGATTTAATAAGACTCTGAATACTAATATAATTTAGTGTCGGAAAACGTCCACGGGTGCTCATCTTTGTCAACACATCTACATACATAAACACACTATAAAAACCATTTACATCTTCGTTTATTTGGATCATATCTGAGTTATTGGAATACAAAGGATCCAGTTCAATGTTGCAAATTTTTTTTTTTTTTCATGAGTAATATGAGAGTTTAGTTTGTGAGTAAACATACTCGTATATTTGCTAGATTAATATCAATATTTTAGAGCTTTTAAATCGAATTTTCACTACCGTAAATGGCTGCACAAGCATGCTACTTTAATTCCCAAATATATTCGAAATTTCCATTTCAAATTGGAATATCGGAAGTTTCGATTTTACAAGGAATGCGAATCTAACGTAATTAGAATGAAGATTGAAGGGTGCAGAAAAGGATATTATCGTCTCAATTATAATAACTGACAGATTTCAATTTCGTGTATTATAAAATGTCAGTGGATTCATGCGAAGCTTTCGTAATTGCAATCTGTAAAATTATCAGCTAACATGTCTTTACATTAACTTTTAAATATCATATTTATACCTGCCGTGTGATACTTCGACCAGTGTTGTGAATTTTGTTTGTGTATAAATAATGAATGAAACTTAGAAATAAAATACAGGGTTCTCCAAATAAAATCGAACCGGGCAAAAACAGCTATCATAAAACTATCATATTACTCATGAAAAAAAAATTTGTTTTGCAACATTGAACTGGATCCTTTGTATTCCAATAACTCCGATATGATCCAAATAAACGAAGCTTTGATTATCATAAAGTAAACATTCCTCTACTACTTTATTTTCATGTGTAGCAGAGATTTCATGTCCGGTTAGAATTTATTTCTTCAGTACTGTATTAAAGCATAGCACGGCAGTGCTATGCTTTATTTATTTTCAGAGTGACTCCGTAATGTTATTTTAATACGGAATTTAACATTGATCGAGTTATTTACTAGACATATTCCCACATTTTGTACGCGCTGCCACAAATTTTCTTCAAAGGATCTAATTGTTTAAAAAATAATTTCCTCCAATCAAACATATATACATATCTACAGAAATCAATGGACATATTTCCTGTAGCAATTAATCATTTTTACGTGATAAGTAAAAAAAAAAATTTTCTTTTTTTATAAGAATTAAAAATGGTATATTTAGGACGTCATATCAGAAATGAAACGGAGATTTGCAAACATTTGGTACAAAGACAAGAATCGTCAACAGAAAGCAGTATGAAACATGATTTTTATAATAAAAGGACATTTTCAAAAATTGATAAAGAAGCTTCTAACTGAAATTTATAGAAAATAAGTAAATTAAACTTTTCTCTACCTATTGTCTCTACAAAATAATAGAAAATAACTTAAAAATATACATGTAACTGGTAGTCGAAAGCGAATTTTTTGACACATTAGCATCAGAAAAATATCGTACCAAATCCAGTAAGTATATGATATTTGCGCCGGGATTTCGTACTTATACTACATTTTTAAAAATTTCTTCATCTGAGATGTTCGAAGAAAATCAAAATAAATTTAGGGGTATAAAAGTTTTCAAAAATAATAGTACTTAAGAATAATAGTATTTCATCCTTTGTGTGTAATGAAACTGGTAAATCTGCAGAACTAGGACTGCAAACATAGCAATTTTTTAAAACTAAACCGCAGAATTATCAACTACTTGGTGTAAGACTCTTCGGCACTGCAATAAATTCCCCAATTCTATCAACCTAATTATTCAAATCCAATGTTAACAAATGTAAACAATAATGTTTACAAATATATATTTTTTCCGATTTGGGGGTTTTTTTAAATCGTGCCTAAATTTGTAATTTTACAAATAATTAATCATTGAATAAAATCAATTTTGAATCAATGGTACTACTTGGTTATCCCGTCGACCAAATACTATCGCCAAACTAGATTAAATGCCAATAATGGATGATCGTGAATGTCACATTCAATGACATTAATTACATAAACGTATTTAGAGATATAATCAAACGATTTTATTTCCACTTTTTATTAGTATTTTTATTAATATTTTACTCATTTATCTGTTTTTTTTTGTTATTAAAAAAACGCCAATATGTATAATTTGCTATTACTTTGGCGTCTTATATAATTTGGCAAAATTGGTTGACGGGATAGCGAAGTAGTGCCGTAGTTGTATTAAATTCATTATTCTGATGATTTTAATATGATAAAACACTACACGATTTAATTTTTAAAATATCTCTAAGAGTTTCTGTTGAAAAATCCTTTTTTACTACAATCTTTTAAAAAGATAAAATAATGATAGCTATTTTATATCTAAAGCTAAAAACAAATCCTATAACAGAAAATCAGCAACGCATTTCATGTATTATTTATTATTTAAATATTATATTTGTATCACCATTTTTCCTGCAATTTTTAGTTTCATTACTCAATAATAAATTTATTTTTAAAGATTTTTACCAATCGTTTAGCTACATTTCTTGATTATCCGAAAAATGGGCTTAGATTTATGATAAAATCGTTCTGATTATATATTAAAAATAATAATAATAATAATAATAATAATAAAAATACAGATAATTTTATAGATATATAAAGACGGAAAATAAAGAATGAGTAACAATTACAAAGAATATTTGTTTACAAAACATTCTAAAATATTAAATAATAAATTGTATTTGAATGGATATTTTTTTTATTGAAAATATTTATCAAGCAATTAACGAATAAAATGCTTTGGAAGTAATATATGATTTAATTTGATATATATAATAAACTAAAAAAAAAAGGCAAAGTTTCTAAGAATTTTCTTCGAAAACAAGATGCTTAAAACATTTTATGTAACATCAACAACAAAAATTCATGAAACAGATTCACGTTTCCACTGTAAATCAAAATACCCGTAAGGTTTTTAAGACATTTTAGAAAACTAGGATGACTAGAATTTTTTATATAAATACAAACTAGGATACATATAAAATTTTCTCTAAATTTAGCATATTCTTTTCTTAAGCTATAGATTTCTTTTTAAAAAAACTAGTTTTACAGATTTACATCTTTTTTTGTTGGGTTCACAGGTAAAATTTTTGTAAGCAAATGAATGACTGTAACTTTTCATCTGTAGAATATTTCTTTACAGTGTGTATATCTAATACGGACTCAGTTACAGATGAAAATCTGTGTAATACGAAAATACTTTGTTGTTTCATAAAGCTATTAAAAGGATAAATTTAGCCAAAGGCGGAGTTCTTTTTACAACGCAAAATCCGATCAATTTTATTTTAAACAATTTTCTGTTCGGTATAAAACTTGCAGTTACTACACACTGGATATCAATCCTTATTGTCCAGTTACGACAAAGAAAACATTCGAAAAAAGTTATATTTTAAGAAATTATTTTCAGCTACATATTTTACAGAAGCTATGTTTTTGGAGATAATTTACAATCCATTGGTAAAATTCTATATACCGTACTTACAATGGTGGAAAAGTTGTTCAGCAGTGGGATGATTGTCACCACTATAAATTAATAACTTTTTTATAATGACCCCAATTCTGAGATTTAATAAGACTCTGAATACTAATATAATTTAGTGTCGGAAAACGTCCACGGGTGCTCATCTTTGTCAACACATCTACATACATAAACACACTATAAAAACCATTTACATCTTCGTTTATTTGGATCATATCTGAGTTATTGGAATACAAAGGATCCAGTTCAATGTTGCAAATTTTTTTTTTTTCATGAGTAATATGAGAGTTTAGTTTGTGAGTAAACATACTCGTATATTTGCTAGATTAATATCAATATTTTAGAGCTTTTAAATCGAATTTTCACTACCGTAAATGGCTGCACAAGCATGCTACTTTAATTCCCAAATATATTCGAAATTTCCATTTCAAATTGGAATATCGGAAGTTTCGATTTTACAAGGAATGCGAATCTAACATAATTAGAATGAAGATTGAAGGGTGCAGAAAAGGATATTATCGTCTCAATTATAATAACTGACAGATTTCAATTTCGTGTATTATAAAATGTCAGTGGATTCATGCGAAGCTTTCGTAATTGCAATCTGTAAAATTATCAGCTAACATGTCTTTACATTAACTTTTAAATATCATATTTATACCTGCCGTGTGATACTTCGACCAGTGTTGTGAATTTTGTTTGTGTATAAATAATGAATGAAACTTAGAAATAAAATACAGGGTTCTCCAAATAAAATCGAACCGGGCAAAAACAGCTATCATAAAACTATCATATTACTCATGAAAAAAAAATTTGTTTTGCAACATTGAACTGGATCCTTTGTATTCCAATAACTCCGATATGATCCAAATAAACGAAGCTTTGATTATCATAAAGTAAACATTCCTCTACTACTTTATTTTCATGTGTAGCAGAGATTTCATGTCCGGTTAGAATTTATTTCTTCAGTACTGTATTAAAGCATAGCACGGCAGTGCTATGCTTTATTTATTTTCAGAGTGACTCCGTAATGTTATTTTAATACGGAATTTAACATTGATCGAGTTATTTACTAGACATATTCCCACATTTTGTACGCGCTGCCACAAATTTTCTTCAAAGGATCTAATTGTTTAAAAAATAATTTCCTCCAATCAAACATATATACATATCTACAGAAATCAATGGACATATTTCCTGTAGCAATTAATCATTTTTACGTGATAAGTAAAAAAAAAAATTTTCTTTTTTTATAAGAATTAAAAATGGTATATTTAGGACGTCATATCAGAAATGAAACGGAGATTTGCAAACATTTGGTACAAAGACAAGAATCGTCAACAGAAAGCAGTATGAAACATGATTTTTATAATAAAAGGACATTTTCAAAAATTGATAAAGAAGCTTCTAACTGAAATTTATAGAAAATAAGTAAATTAAACTTTTCTCTACCTATTGTCTCTACAAAATAATAGAAAATAACTTAAAAATATACATGTAACTGGTAGTCGAAAGCGAATTTTTTGACACATTAGCATCAGAAAAATATCGTACCAAATCCAGTAAGTATATGATATTTGCGCCGGGATTTCGTACTTATACTACATTTTTAAAAATTTCTTCATCTGAGATGTTCGAAGAAAATCAAAATAAATTTAGGGGTATAAAAGTTTTCAAAAATAATAGTACTTAAGAATAATAGTATTTCATCCTTTGTGTGTAATGAAACTGGTAAATCTGCAGAACTAGGACTGCAAACATAGCAATTTTTTAAAACTAAACCGCAGAATTATCAACTACTTGGTGTAAGACTCTTCGGCACTGCAATAAATTCCCCAATTCTATCAACCTAATTATTCAAATCCAATGTTAACAAATGTAAACAATAATGTTTACAAATATATATTTTTTCCGATTTGGGGGTTTTTTTAAATCGTGCCTAAATTTGTAATTTTACAAATAATTAATCATTGAATAAAATCAATTTTGAATCAATGGTACTACTTGGTTATCCCGTCGACCAAATACTATCGCCAAACTAGATTAAATGCCAATAATGGATGATCGTGAATGTCACATTCAATGACATTAATTACATAAACGTATTTAGAGATATAATCAAACGATTTTATTTCCACTTTTTATTAGTATTTTTATTAATATTTTACTCATTTATCTGTTTTTTTTTGTTATTAAAAAAACGCCAATATGTATAATTTGCTATTACTTTGGCGTCTTATATAATTTGGCAAAATTGGTTGACGGGATAGCCAAGTAGTGCCGTAGTTGTATTAAATTCATTATTCTGATGATTTTAATATGATAAAACACTACACGATTTAATTTTTAAAATATCTCTAAGAGTTTCTGTTGAAAAATCCTTTTTTACTACAATCTTTTAAAAAGATAAAATAATGATAGCTATTTTATATCTAAAGCTAAAAACAAATCCTATAACAGAAAATCAGCAACGCATTTCATGTATTATTTATTATTTAAATATTATATTTGTATCACCATTTTTCCTGCAATTTTTAGTTTCATTACTCAATAATAAATTTATTTTTAAAGATTTTTACCAATCGTTTAGCTACATTTCTTGATTATCCGAAAAATGGGCTTAGATTTATGATAAAATCGTTCTGATTATATATTAAAAATAATAATAATAATAATAATAATAATAAAAATACAGATAATTTTATAGATATATAAAGACGGAAAATAAAGAATGAGTAACAATTACAAAGAATATTTGTTTACAAAACATTCTAAAATATTAAATAATAAATTGTATTTGAATGGATATTTTTTTATTGAAAATATTTATCAAGCAATTCACGAATAAAATGCTTTGGAAGTAATATATGATTTAATTTGATATATATAATAAACTAAAAAAAAAAGGTAAAGTTTCTAAGAATTTTCTTCGAAAACAAGATGCTTAAAACATTTTATGTAACATCAACAACAAAAATTCATGAAACAGATTCACGTTTGCACTGTAAATCAAAATACCCGTAAGGTTAAGACATTTTAGGAAACTAGGATGACTAGAATTTTTTATATAAATACAACCTAGGATACATATAAAATTTTCTCTAAATTTAGCATATTCTTTTCTTAAGCTATAGATTTCTTTTTAAAAAAACTAGTTTTACAGATTTACATCTTTTTTTGTTGGGTTCACAGGTAAAATTTTTGTAAGCAAATGAATGACTGTAACTTTTCCTCTGTAGAATATTTCTTTACAGTGTGTATATCTAATACGGACTCAGTTACAGATGAAAATCTGTGTAATACGAAAATACCTTGTTGTTTCATAAAGCTATTAAAAGGATAAATTTAGCCAAAGGCGGAGTTCTTTTTACAACGCAAAATCCGATCAATTTTATTTTAAACAATTTTCTGTTCGGTATAAAACTTGCAGTTACTACACACTGGATATCAATCCTTAATGTCCTGTTACGACAAAGAAAACATTCGAAAAAAGTTATATTTTAAGAAATTATTTCCAGCTACATATTTTACAGAAGCTATGTTTTTGGAGATAATTTACAATCCATTGGTAAAATTCTATATACCGTACTTACAATGGTGGAAAAGTTGTTCAGCAGTGGGATGATTGTCACCACTATAAATTAATAACTTTTTTTTAATGACCCCAATTCTGAGATTTAATAAGACTCTGAATACTAATATAATTTAGTGTCGGAAAACGTCCACGGGTGCTCATCTTTGTCAACACATCTACATACATAAACACACTATAAAAACCATTTACATCTTCGTTTATTTGGATCATATCTGAGTTATTGGAATACAAAGGATCCAGTTCAATGTTGCAATTTTTTTTTTTTCATGAGTAATATGAGAGTTTAGTTTGTGAGTAAACATACTCGTATATTTGCTAGATTAATATCAATATTTTAGAGCTTTTAAATCGAATTTTCACTACAGTAAATGGCTGCACAAGCATGCTACTTTAATTCCCAAATATATTCGAAATTTCCATTTCAAATTGGAATATCTGAAGTTTCGATTTTACAAGGAATGCGAATCTAACGTAATTAGAATGAAGATTGAAGGGTGCAGAAAAGGATATTATCGTCTCAATTATAATAACTGACAGATTTCAATTTCGTGTATTATAAAATGTCAGTGGATTCATGCGAAGCTTTCGTAATTGCAATCTGTAAAATTATCAGCTAACATGTCTTTACATTAATTTTTAAATATCATATTTATACCTGCCGTGTGATACTTCGACCAGTGTTGTGAATTTTGTTTGTGTATAAATAATGAATGAAACTTAGAAATAAAATACAGGATTCTCCAAATAAAATCGAACCGGGCAAAAACAGCTATCATAAAACTCTCATATTACTCATGAAAAACAAAATTTTTTTTGCAACATTGAACTGGATCCTTTGTATTTCAATATTTCAGATATGATCCAAATAAACGAAGCTTTGATTATCATAAAGTAAACATTCCTCTACTACTTTATTTTCATGTGTAGCAGAGATTTCATGTCCGGTTAGAATTTATTTCTACAGTACTGTATTAAAGCATAGCACGGTAGTGCTATGCTTTATTTATTTTCAGTGTGACTCCGTAATGTTATTTTAATACGGAATTTAACATTGATCGAGTTATTTACTAGACATTTTCCCACATTTTGTACGCGCTGCCACAAATTTTCTTCAAAAGATCTAATTGTTTAAAAAATAATTTCCTCCAATCAAACATATATACATATATACAGAAATCAATGGACATATTTCCTGTAGAAATTAATCATTTTTAAGTGATAAGTAAAAAAAAAAATTTTTTTCTTTTTTTGTAAGAATTAAAAATGGTATATTTACGACGTCATATCAGAAATGAAACGGAGATTTGCAAACCTTTGGTACAAAGACAAGAATCGTCAACAGAAAGCAGTATGAAACATGATTTTTATAATAAAAGGCCATTTTCAAAAATTGATAAAGAAGCTTCTAACTGAACAATATAGAAAATAAGTAAATTAAACTTTTCTCTACCTATTGTCTCTACAAAATAATAGAAAATAACTTAAAAATATACATGTAACTGGTAGTCGAAAGCGAATTTTTTGACACATTAGCATCAGAAAAATATCGTACAAAATCCAGTAAGTATATGATATTTGCGCCGGGATTTCGTACTTATACTACATTTTTAAAAATTTCTTCATCTGAGATGTTCGAAGAAAATCAAAATAAATTTAGGGGAATAAAAGTTTTCACAAATAATAGTACTTAAGAATAATAGTATTTCATCCTTTGTATGTAATGAAACTGGTAAATCTGCAGAACTATGACTGCAAACATAGCAATTTTTTAAAACTAAACCGCAGAATTATCAACTACTTGGTGTAAGACTCTTCGGCACTGCAATAAATTCCCCAATTCTATCAACCTAAATATTCAAATCCAATGTAAACAAATGTAAACAATAATGTTTACAAATATATATTTTTTCCGATTTGGGGTTTTTTTTAAATCGTGCCTAAATTTGTAATTTTACAAATAATTAATCATTGAATAAAATCAATTTTGAATCAATGGTACTACTTGGTTATCCCGTCGACCAAATACTATCGCCAAACTAGATTAAATGCCAATAATGGATGATCGTGAATGTCACATTCAATGACATTAATTACATAAACGTATTTAGAGATATAATCAAACGATTTTATTTCCACTTTTTATTAGTATTTTTATTAATATTTTACTCATTTATCTGTTTTGGTTTTTTTTTGTTATTAAAAAAACGCCAATATGTATAATTTGCTATTAGTTTGGCGACTTATATAATTTGGCAAAATTGGTTGACGGGATAGCCAAGTAGTGCCGTAGTTGTATTAAATTCATTATTCTGATGATTTTAATATGATAAAACATTACACGATTTAATTTTTAAAATATCTCTAAGAGTTTCTGTTGAAAAATAGCTGTTTTTTATGCTTTAAGTTAATATTTTTATAAAACTTTTTTTATTCAATATCTCTATAATTTAATAAAATTTAAGCACATTTGGAATATTGGTAATGCGTCACCTTTTAGCATAGATGTCTAATACTTACCATGTTGGCGCAATATTTTGCCTAACGCCAATTTTGCGAAAATTTCGCTTTCAAATACCAATCACATATATATTTTTAAATTATTTTCGGTACTACTCTGTTATCCCGTCAACCAATTTTGCCAAATTATACAAATCGTCAAACTAATAGCGAAATTATACATACTGACATAATTTTCATTTTAATTAAGGAAAAAACAAATAATTAGTACTCCCTCTGTCCCAAATTAGTTGCGACATTTGAATACTTTTGTACTGATTATTGATATTTATGACTTTATGATTTTGTTTCAACATTTTTCAGAGAGCTATACTATCAATCAACAATATTTACGTACCTAAAATTCCCTCCATAATTCCATAAATAAGTAATTAATTAATTACAAAAATCCCGGTTCACACGATCTTAAGCCACGCCCCATTCATATTCTTTTAACAGTAATCACATAAAACTGTCTTCAATCTAATCAATCGAGAATTTATTTAAGAACATTTTATTCAAACTATTACTTCTTTTTTCTTTTTTACTATAAATTTAAAATTTTTGTATAATTTTACTGGTGTCGATCTACTAAACTGCATCAGAAATTATTGATGACTCCACCTACTTGAAATGTAGCAACTAATTTGGGACAAACTTTTCAACCTAAATGTCGCAACTAATTTGGGACAAACTTTTCAACCTAAATGTCGCAACTAATTTGGGACAGAGGGAGTATAATATTAATAAAAATAAAAATAAAAATCTAAAATAAAAATAACTTAATGACATTTTAAACACGTGAATGGTATTTAATGTCATTGAATGTGACATTCACGATCATCTATTATTGGCATTTAATCTTATAGTTTAGCGATAATTTTTTGGTGTCAATTTTTTTCAACAAAATTGATGGGATAACCTAGTAGTACTATTTTTGTTTTAAATAACAAAAAAACAAATAATTAGTAGAATACTAATAAAAATATTAATAAAATGTCGAAATAAAAATCACTTAATGAAATTTTAAACACATGAATCGTATTTAATGTCATTGAATGTGACATTCACGATCATCCATTATTGACATTTAATCTTATAATTTGGCCATAAGTTTTGGTCGACGGGATAACCTAGTTGTTGTGTTTACTTGGAACGTTTATGCCGTTCTAAAAGAAAATAATATTAATGATTCGAAACAGAAACTTTGACTTGAGTAATATTTTGCGTTGTTTTCGGCCGCAAAAGACCCATAGACGTGACAGTTTTTTAATCTTCAACATATGCATAGAAGAAAAAAATCAGATTTAAAGATAAATAAAATAATATAAACGTTTATCTGCTGGAACTTGAGAGGTATAATAAAAACACACATAGAAAAATGCAAAGAGAACTTCTTGAAAGACTTTCTTTATTTTGGTTGAAAAATAAATCATGATTCACTCATAGGAATTAAAGCACTTCACTTACCAGAGCTCTCATTTTTAGAGCCCTGGCATGATAGCTTCACTTGAAATATATAATTTTGATAAGAAAAGACATATTTGAAAAAATGCTATTTCTTCCCTTTAGGAATCAGGGGTAAGATGTTAAGAACAAAGACGTGTTCTTTCTTTACAACGCAATAGCACATCACAAAACGGAAGAGAAAATTCTCGAGCATCCAATGAAACATTATTATTTCGAAAAAAAAATTATCTTGGCTCCAATAGTCCCTTTCATAAGGACTTTTTTTGTGTCGCAAGTAGACTACATTGTGGTCGACATATCCTTAACCTTTTTTTTAAAAAATTACACTGTTGATTTTATATCTTTTTTTTTTGCGATCTTTTTTTTGGTTTTTTTTTTTTTTTGCGAATTCACCATTTATTCCGTCGTCAAAAAAAGACAAAAGTTCGCTGGCTCCGAACACACACACTCTCCCGCAAATTCTCTTTCGAGCAAAAAAAAAAAAAAAAAAAAAAAAACGCAGCAGTGAAGGGAGAAGATTGCCATAATCCCATAATTCGCCAATTGGCAGGGCTAGAGAAGAGGCGATGGAATAGATAAGCCAAACGATTAAATACTGATAGGAAAAAGGAATTTTCAAGATTAAAATTTTATAGCACCTGAAAGATGCGAAGCCAATAAAGTAGAATTCACCTATTTTAAATTACGCATCAGCAGAACTGAGTCCGATACGCCGGGGGAAGAGGTTATAAAAAACGGAAGTACATCCTCTTGGAATATTTGAGAATGTTCTAGAACAAACCACAGTCCAAAGTGACAAATTCGAAATCATTTTATCATTTTGAAATAAGCGAAAAGTTACGTAAGAAAAGAAACTTTACAAGGAAGTTTATAAAGGGAGAATTAAAATAAATTTTTAGAATGCGAATTTTTATAATAAATGAATAAAAATTAATAAAATACATGACAAATTAAATTGAATAAAAATATGGCAGTGGTTATGAGTAACCACAACACTAGTAATACCTTATTTTCTAATATTTAAAAAAGGGAATAGTGGTAAATAAAAAAAAGTTTATTAATAACTATAGAAGAAAACGATCTACATCATTTAAAAAAAAGGAACATAAAATAAACAATTTATTAGTAAATAAACAACGACAGCCAGGTTAGCATGTGAGGCATATAATCTCCATTTTGTTCCAATTGCGCCAACGTGTTGCATATATGACATCTATCCCTAACTTTTCTACGCTGAACCCTACCCAGAGCTCCGATAGCGGTTTGAAGTTCAGTCGAAGTTAAATTTCAATTTTGGGCAGAATTTCAATTCAAGAATTAATTAATTTATCAAGAAACTTCTAAATGAAAAAATATAGAAAATAAATAAATATGACGTAACACCAAAATAAAAAAATACATTGTATTAATACTATGGCTTGAGGTATTGTTGGAGGAATATTATATTGTCTAGAGTTGAAATTCCAGAACTATACTTTTACGCAATGCATCAATACTGATTGCTAAGTATAAATATCAGTTACATGCAGAAGAGACTTTTCTGACTCATAAGAAATTAATTCGCCGAAGAAAAAAATGGCATCTATTTTTTGCGTAATTCATCGTAAAAAGTGAAATTTATTTTAAGAATTAAAAAGCGCACATTAATGGCATCATATTGGAAATGAAACAGAGATTTTGAAATATTTGGTATCAGGACAGAAAGCATGTACAGGATACAGTTCTAGATGTATAATAATAATAATAATAATAATTTGAAAATGAGGCAAATGATTTGGAAATGGATCAATGAAAATCTGTGAAAAACCTAATGGAGAAATGAAAATCTACGCAGATACCGCTGAGATAGATAAATAGAGTTTTTAATTTGGGGTGGTTTTGGAGTCTAGGTATCATGATCAGTATAGAATTGGAAAAATAAATCTGAAATTTCTATGTAGGGGCGAACGTAATAGTTAGTATTTCATCAAATGAAATTTTGTTCAAAAATCTGATTTCATTTTGAGGCCCTTTCATAGTTTTGCAGAATTGCTAAATTGTAATTAAAGTAAGTGCTTCAACACTCGCTCATGTTACTTTCACATATGAAGCCAACAAGATGTCCAATCTTGAACTAGTTACATACTCAAATTTTTCTTCACTATATTCTTTTTAGCATAAAATGGAGCTATTACAACAATTTAATAAGAAACATGGTACTTACAATGTGAATATGAACTAGTTAATTTTTCTGCGTCAGAGAAAGGGAGAAAGAAATATTAGCCCCTAAGACGTTCTCTTGAGCGCACCAACCCTTTATAGTTCACTTCTAACTATAGCCCTGTATAAATTAAATCAGTAATTGTGATACGATACTGCATAAAGGAAGTCCTCATGATGGCACACTCAGTTAATTTTGAAATGAGTTCATCTGAATGCAGTAATTATTAAAAAAACTAATTAAAAAAGTAGTTATTACAAAAACATAATTTGCTGAACAAATTAAAAAAAAACAAAATTTATTTCCTGCACTATTTAAGCCCAAGAAGGGACAGATATTAAGATATTTGATTTAGTTATTTCTACATTTAGTATTAAATTTTTGTATGAAATAATTAAAATTATGTGAACATTAAAAAAATAAAAAGGAAATTCAAACAATATGATACTTAAAACCCCTAAATCTTAGATCCCGTTCAAACGAAATCGAAATAAATCTGAGACTTTTTTCCAAACTTAACTTGCAAATATTTGTTTTGCAGATTTTGTATAATGTTTACGGTAGGTATAAATAAAAATAATAGACACATCTAAAAAGCAAATGTTCATTAAAAGTCTAAGATTTATTTCGATTTTTTTTAACGGAATCTAAGATTTTGGGGTTTTAAGTATCATATTGTTCGAATTTCATTTTTATTTTTTTTAATGTTCACATAATTTAAATTATTTCATACAAAAATTTAATACTAAATGTAAAAATAACTAAATCAAATATCTTAATATCTGTCCCTTCTTGGGCTTAAATAGTGCAGGAAATAAATTTTGTTTTTTTAATTTGTTCAGCAAATTATGTTTTTGTTTAATATATTTAGTTTATCCTTTAATAATACTTATAGAAAGCATACTAAAAATTATTTTTCCGGCAAAATAAAACAATATTAATCTTAAAATAACTTTTTATATAAAATTCTTGCCACAATCTGTTTTAAAAGAAGTTTTTCTATAAGTAAATGTAAAAAATCTGACATTTTCTTTTAACACTTTCGATCAAAGCTAAAAAATGTTTCTGATTTCGTTTTCGTCTATCTGCTATCTGCTGTTTCTTACTTGTCTGCATGTGCTCGAACTCTCGTAAAGGTAGTCTGACTTTCATGTAATATCTATCTATCTATCTATATATATATTATTGAGAATTGAAATATATATTATTGAGGTTTCCTGTAACTTATTTTCCATAGGAGATCTAGACCATTGCTGTTTTACATATAGTTCGTTTACATGGCTACTTTAAAGAGTTTCATTATGTTATGAAACTCTAAGAAATAATAATTTGTGGAGTTACAGGGAAAACAAAATTATGTGTAACCCTACAGATGTAAAGTAGAAATCTGTATGCTTACTAAAATCTTATATTACACTCTATAAAAGAGATATAAATCTAAAAAAACTACTATTTGCAAAACTACACTGTTAAAAAAAAAAAAAAAAAAAAAAAAAAAAAAAACTGTAAAGTTACTAAACATTTCCTTGGAAACTGAGATTCCTAAAACTTTTCATGTAACGATAATAGCAAAAATTCTTGTAACAGAATCAGTTACATGCATTTTTGCTGCTACGGTTACATAAAAGGGTCTAAAAATTCAAGTTTCCTAGTAAATATTTTAGTAACTCTTGAGATTTTCTTTTTTTTGCAGTGTCAGAAGTCTGTAGCTTTACAAACGAATCAACTAAAACTACAGTAATCTTTTTAAATTTTTATCTGTGTCCTATGTTGTTGAGAAAGATTGAGATATACAAATTTTCTAAAACATCCTTAGTAAGTTTACATAATTTATGAATCATAGTTGAAATTTGTATGTGTTTCATGAATTTTATTGTAAAAAATTTTTAGGATATCAATTTCCTAAAAAAAAGCTTAGTAGTTTTACAATTATTTTTTTAAAGTGTAGACTGTAAAAAATCCTGTAAACTTACTTAACTTTTTCTAGGAAACTGGGATTCCTAGAATCTTTCGTGTAATGATAGCAGCAAAAGTTCATGTAACCGATTCTGTTACATAAATGCTTTCCTTTCCCATTATAAGAAAAATTCTAGAAATCCAAGTTTTCTACAAAAGTTTAGTAACTTTACAGTTTTATCCTTTTTTTCCAGTACAGAAAAGTACTGTCGGTGGCATGTTTTTAAAATGTTATAGTCTTCCAAGCATAACGAAGTTTAGATGCATTTTCGAGTCAGACTAATGCCAAATTATACATTTTGTTGAAAATGCGGTGCAAATAATTTATTATTTATTTACAGAGTCACAGAAAAAAAAAAATTAGTTTTATGATGGTCTACAATATGCAGAGCACTTTAATGATTTAACACTATTATAAACGTAAGAAAATTTCCATATATTTATAAATTACTTAGTTTTAACAGAATTTGTTTACTAAAAGATATGATTTTCATAACACTTATCTTTCATTTACAAAAACACACAAATACTTTTCATTATAGTATTCTCAGTGAACTATAAATGCTAGAAGAGCGTTCATCGTTCATCGTTTTGACAAGCATTTTCAAGTATAACTACGTTCTAGGGTTGTGTATAAATCCTATAGATCATAAGGACTTTAAAAGTCTTAACTATGTAAATTATTAAGTATAATTTTATTGGAGAAATTTGGGAAGATTGATTATTTTATACAAAATATATTTTTATCTTTTATGTATAGAATCTATAATAAAGTTTCATACATCGTATTATTTCTTATTCAACTAGTTATAAAAAATTACTTCATAAATGTAATGCATAATAAAGTTTGAAAATGGTTGACTTTAATCATGAAAAAATAATGTGCCAAGGCTTCCGAAATATGGGAAGTTTGATCCACTATTTGGGAGACTTTATTTCTACACTAACCAACTTTATTTTTGCATAGAAATATTTGTTAAGGGAAATACAATCAGTTTTAAAAAGGACAGGATAACTTTAATACACATGAATTAATGATTATTAAAGTTATTTTGGAAAATACGATGAATAAAAAAATATTTATATGAAATTTAAAGCACAGAGGAAGTTCGTTTTAACCACACAACGTTAAGTAGATTTTGTATGAAATACTACCTATTGTCGTCACTCCCATGTTGGAATTTCTGAAACAAAATTTCCAGATCTACATCTATCATGACCCCTAGACCCAAAAACTATCACCAGTAAAAAAGTTTATATATTTTTTTTTCTGGACATGATAACCGCTATAATTCTACTCAGATCTCCTTCAAATTTTTACATGAAATCAAGTGGCATAAAATCTCGGTCAAGTTCGTTAATGGACGACATCGGACCAAGGAGGTGGGTCTATGAAAACAGAATCCCCCCCATAACTTCTTAATAAAAATATATATTGAATCAATTTAAAGTTTAAAAAATGGGCAAAAATTTATGTATCACAGATATTTGAAAAAATTAAAAATGGGTTCAAGGGGCGAAAAAAAGGGGGTTTTGGGACCAAAATATTCATAAATTCGTCTATTCTCAAGATATCAATTCCAAATGATTTTTTATAAATGTTCTTAATATTATCTAAAATTTTTGTATTCGCAGGTTTTTGATAGAATCAACTGTTACTGCAAAAAATAAATAAATAAAAACGAAAGCAAAAAAAGGGGGCGTGGTAAAAAAATCCATAACTTCGTCAATTCCTAATATATCGAATCCGATTAAATTTATTTTACATCTTCTGAACTATAAATATCACTTTTACTCTGACAAGTTTTTATAGGATTAATCCTTAGAGCAAAAATAAATTAAACAAAAATAGGAGTTCAAGAAAAAATCTCAAATCCAAATTGCTTATATAGTGACTCATTTTTAAATTCATTTTTTATTAAACATTCAAATGGCAAGTTCTCTTATTTGGGAGCTATATGATGTGATGCATTGGCTAGTTTTTTGATAAAGGCAGAATATAATTTTTAAAATGCTGTCGATTTTGAACAGAATTTCCCGAAGTGGTTGTGATTGAAAAATTTGGGAATGTATTCAAATGACAAATTGCTTTTTCTGACTCATTTTTAAATCCATTTTTCCTCTCAAACGTATCCTATTGACATGTTCTCTTATTTAGGATCTGTAGAATAAGCTGTATCAGTCACGTTTTTGATACAGGCAGAATGTATTTTAAAAATATTCTGTCAATATGGGCATTTTGAACAGATTTTCCTTAAACGAACGTGATTGAAATATTGGGGATTTATATAAATAATAAATTGCTTATTTCCTGACTCATTTTAAAATTCAATTTTGTTCTTAAACGCTTTCAATTGACAGTTTCTTTTATTTCAGAACTATATTATGTGCTATATTGGTCAATTTATTCATAAAGTCACAATATATTTAAAGAAATACGCTCAAAGTGGACATTTTGAGCTAAATTTCACTAAAGATGATTCTGATAAAACCAGCTCTTACGGAAAATGAAATAAAAAATTCTTCAAAACGGTTAAATAAACTTGTTAAACTCGGTTGATCTCTAATCACATTTCATTTTTTATTGTAGAAATGAGCACTTAGCTTCGAAATCTACGTCCGCCTATAGGCCAAGCAGACAGGGATTTTTTTTTGTAATACTCGGCCTAGCAAAACTAGTAACTTATAGTTTGGCTTCATCTGATTATGTTCATCTTGGAGAAAATTGTTTATATACCTTTCTAAAAAGTTTTATTCAGCATTACGTACTTTTGCAATGGTATGATCATTTAACATTTGTTATGGCTTCTACTTTAATCGTTTCTACTCTTTACCATTTTCTCTTTTTTACTACCACAGATACTATTTAAATGAAATAAGAGTTCCTGCTTACATTCCAATTTATATTTCACTAAAATTTGTTTTTTTTTTGGCTGTTGTCGAAATTTTTTCATTTTCCTCCAATCGATATTAAGGCCTCTGTTCTCGCTCGAGGAATCGCTCGCGAGCTAATGCTATTCCTATGGGGAAGCATTTTTCTAATAACTCTTTCGCATTTTGACATTTTTGAACATTTTTTTTGCATAGGATAGCTGAGGTGCATGCCGACAGCGCACATTTTTTACTTTTTCGATTTTGGTTGCAGATATTTTTTACAAAGTTAGTTTCACTTTTAAAACCGGTTTCGAAACTGAAAGTGCTTTTTAAAACATATATATGCAACCAAAATCGAAAAAGTAAAAAAAGTGCACAATCGGCATGCACCTCAACTATCCAATGCAAAAAAAATTATTCAAAAATGTCAAAATGGGAAAGAGTTATTAGAAAAATGCTTCCCCATAGGAATAGCATTAGCTCGCGAGCGTTTCCTCCAGCGAGGACAGGGGCCTTAAACATTTTTCTTTCTATTTCTCCATGTTATTGTAACTTTACAGAGTAATTTACATTACTTTAGAAATCTAACCGTTAAACCTTCATTATGTACAATGCACTATAAATGATGCATAAATTATTTAATTACAGGAGTTTTGACCTTTTGGTCAGCCTTACTTTAAATTGATTGGCTGAAGTCTTTCCGCATAGCCACATTTCAAACTATACGTTTATCCTAATTTACTATACAATCTTTATACCTGGAATAAAAGCCCAGTATTACTCAAAATCTACTCAGTTAGATTTCTATGATATATTGTATCCGAGAAGGTTTTACAAAATGTTTCTAAAAATACACTTTTAAGACTGAAAAACCGTCATAGTACATTTTCCTGCACTCTAAAAAATAAAAGTGTAAATTAGACAAATTTACATATATATGTGTGTAAATTCCTAAAATTACACACCTGACATGAAAATTACTCACTTTTTGCAAAGTTTTACCGATTTTTATGTGCATTTTAGCTTAACAAACTAAGTGTGTATTTTGTTATTACTTGAAAAACATAAATAAATGTGTGAATGCTGAAAAATGTCTGAATTTACACAAAATGGTACGTTATTGAAATTTACACATAATGATATACACATAGATAAGAGTATAAATTTCTAAAGTCAGCCATTTGTCATAAAAAATACCTATTTTAATGTGTGTTTAGTTTATGGCATTAAGTTTGTAAGTTTGTTATCAGTGCATAAACTCATAAAAATGTGTAAATGTAGATTACTACTGAAATTACACTAATTATTGTGTTGAAAAAATTATAAATGCGTGAATTTTAAAGTAGACGTTACGAAAGGGATAGGAGACTTACATATTATTCAGAGCTACACTTTTTATATTAGTAAACCCATTCCATAAATAACATGGTGTCATTGCATTGCTGTAACAGTATTTTTAAGTAATAAATTAATATATTTATTTATTTTTATAAGATACTCTGACCACCTCTCTCACTCTCCCCGTTTCAGCCAAAGGTGAACATTTAAAAGAAGCTTAAAAAATTTAATCTCGACACATGTAACGAATGTAACAAATATTTTGTTACATGTAACGTAAAATTTTATTCATTTAATTAGTAAATTTTAATTTCGTTTTCCGAATTCTCTTTTAAAATTTGTACACCTAATATAAAAATGCTTCATTATATAATTCTAGGTTTTGATTAAATCGCCATTTCTTTCAGCCATCGCACAGACTGCTCTTTTTCACAATTTTACTTGTAATTTTCAGTAATAGTGCTAGATTTCATTCTTAAAGCGACATTAGGAAGACTTCATAACGAGGCATCATAATGGCTTAGTAATGGCTTTTTCTTCAAATATGCATTTTTCCATTCCAATTTTGCCTATTATTACAGAACTTATATGACATAAAACATATGATTGTATGTATATAAAAAAAAATATAACAGTTGTGTCATAATGAATATTCAAAATTGAACTTATCATTCTCTCCCTCTCCCTCTACATAAATATCCCCCGCCTGGTGAGTTTTATACACTTAAGACACAAATGTAATTATCAAATAAATTCTAAGAGCTTTAATTTCGAAAATTTATAAGAGTCAATTGATATTTGGATATAGACACAGTATTTCTCGTTTTATTTTTTACTATAGCTGATAAATAAAAATACACATTAGTTTGATATCTAAAATTTTTATTAGAATATCTGAAAATGTCATTTATGAAGATAGGATTAATTTCATTAATGTTAAAATATATTTGTATTTTTTTTTCTTTTTTTAAGACACAAATTTCTAAATATAAATGTATTGCAAAAGATGTTATTTTAATGATTCAACAGCTTTTTTGATAGTCCTGATAATATTTTATAAGGCAAATTCTTTGTAATGATGAATATTTATGAAAAGAAAACAATTCAACATATAATATAGGTGATTTATGTATATATAAACAAATCAGCTAAAATATTTGCAGGTAATATGTGTGTGTGTATGTGAGATGAAGTTTACATACCTTTTTTCTATTTTTTTATAGTATTTTAAATTTTACTTTTATAACTGTATGTAACACAGGACCTTCAATATAATTAACTTTGTATCTTGAGTCTTAAAATTAAAAATGAAAAATTTAGTCTGAACTCTGAAAATAAAAAGTGTGGAGATTGCAAGTTTACCAACTATGATTATTCCATCTGATTAGTCTAAAATCTATCATTAATTAATTAATTATTTTTCTTTATCTTAATTTTTAATTGCATGTTCTGAATAATATATAAATGAGGGGAAAATATAAAATTAAAAAGCAAGGAAGAATATAGAAACAAAATAGCAGTTTTTATGTATACATTTAGAAGAGAGTGGGGAGGAATGGGACACTTTTTACAAAAATAATAAAATCAACTTTACTTGACACAAATACAAAAACTTTGATTTATAGAATACAAAATGAAACACTTTCTAATGTCCTTGATCAATATAGAAACATAATTTGAAGAATCAATTTTATAATTAAAGAAATTGAAAATTTCACAATGTGTCCCATACTTCCCCACTAACAGAGAAGTAATATTTGTACTATGATGGTTGATGAGGAATATCAAAAACTAATGTCTTAAATGGCTATATGCTGAATTTTAGATCCGTAGCTACTATAGCAGCATAGTTTTAAAGGGAGGGGTAAAGTTCTAAAAACCTATTTATAGGGAGTTTTTAAAAGGAGGGGAGTGAGTGTGATAGGCTGATTTGGAGCTTATGATGCTACACTTGTGATAGTGGATGAGAAGTGTGTACATCACTATGATCCCGAGTCCAAACAACAGTACTTTCATCGAATCCACTGTCACAAATCTAGCCCCATAAGCTGAAAATCAGATTTTCAACTACACCTCCCCCCCCCCCATTATACTCCTCCTTACAAAACTGTATGAATATTGCAGCTACGATTCTAAAACTAAGCATAAATATATCGATATTCTACATCAACCCATTGCAGTACAGATATTTCATATACACTAGACACAATAGTTATTGAACCTCCATCGAATATGCGTATTTTGCATATTACGCAAAGAACTGTGTAAATTACAATAACACAATAATGTGTGTTTTATGCGCAATACACATTTAACAGTGTAATCACAGAAGATTACACAGATAAATGAATGAGAATATTACATAGATATATGTGTATTCTTGCGCAATTTACATGTTAATGTGGGTATTTCATGAGTGATTATTGTAACTTTCACCCACTTAGTGTTATCATCAAATTACACACTGAAATGTGTATTTTGAAATTTACACATTAGGTGTGTATTTTGGCAATTTACACACAAATTTACCCATATAAACAAATCGTTTTTGCATCATCGATTTACACATTTTTGTGTGCAAATTTACACTTTTATTTTTTAGAGTGTACACCTCTTTCAATCATCTGCATGAAATAAAGACTATTGTTTGAACATTTCGATAGATGTAGCTGCCCTATTGACAAAACTCTGAAACTTATTAAATATGAAATCTCAAGGTGAATGATACCTTCCATATTGTGAACTCGCCCTACTCTCCCTTATTCACACTTTGGTTATTTTAGAATACATTCCATTTAACCCTTTATCTACAGCATTATGAATTCATGAAAAATTTGCATTCTAAAGCATTTTGCGTGAATTATTTAAACTAAACTAAAAGATTTACATAATCATTTAATAAATTTTCGAAGGACTGAAGAATTTAGAAGGATTAATTAAATTTGAATTTACAGGGATTTTGTGCAACATTTAGAACCCCACTCAAATCGTTTATTTTAAATTGTTTTCTTACTGTTTTTTAGAATTAAAAAATGTATAAATATGATGCTCTTACAATATAAATATAGAAATATTTCCGAATTGAAAAATCCCCTCCCCCTACCTCAAGGCCAAAAGGCTGAACAGATACAAAGGCAAAAGAAATCATCCTTTTAAAAATAAAATTTTTAAATTTGTTTTGTGCAACCAATAATGCTTTTGGAACAAAATAAAGTAACTCGTTCTAAACAGTATTACAAGTATTTGATATATTAAAAGAATTTTATAATAAGTAATTTTTATGGTACTTATAAGTACCGTCGGAAGATAACGGGTTAAAAAAAATCCACGTTTCTAACACCTCATAGCTTTTGAAATTAAGATACGAACATCATTGCATTTATTGCATGCAAAACCATCATTTTATTTCCAGCTATCAAAAATAAACTTTATTGCATGTTAAATTTGCATGAAAGAATATGACAAGAAATAGAAAATGATTATATTACACGATTTTGTATTCATATTTCTATTTTACTATTCTTAATTGTTATTTAGACCCTTTTGACATGCAAAGCATTGGATATTTAGGAATACTATAACAGACACTTGCTCCACTTGCAAAATGAATAACTTTAATTAAAACAACTAAATGTGTATATTAGACACTTTTACATACGTATATGTGTAAATTTGTAAAATTAATTTTCTGTTATAAAATAGACAAACATGTTGTTAAAATTTACTTGTATTTATGTGTGTTTATTGACTTAATGGAAATGTATAAATTTGTATCCCTTCAAAAATTCAAACATGTGTCTAAATGGCAGAAAATATTACCGATTTACCCTCATTGATGTGTTAATGTAATTTAACACTATTTTGGAAAAATATGTTTAAAAAGAATATTTTACACAGAAAAATGTGTATTTATAAAAACACAATATACAGCGATACATGGAACATTGGCTTGTGTAATAATAACTGAATGGTCTAATTAGTGGCTCAGAAAGTGCTAGATCATGAGTTAAATTCCTGTTTCGATACGTATTGTTTGTTTACTATAAGTTAAATTAAATAGGAAATTTCACTTTTTAATAAAGATGTATCTTCACTGACATTGATAGAAAAAAACCTCGATAAAATATAGAATTAATGTCAGAGTCATGATTCCATGTTTACGGATTAGAGAAAACAAACACACTTCAGTGCACGTGTTACTTTTTCATGCAAATTCGTTTTACAACCATAAAAATATTTAACTCCAAATTTATATCCAAAAATACAAGGGATTGTACTATGAACACGTCTTTTCTGTACTACACAGATTTATATGTACTCATGTGCAATTAACACGTTAATCTGTATAGTTCTGAGCTATTTGATAGCGATTTATAGAGTTAATCTGCTTTAATGCACTACTCAGGACAATGTGTATTTTGAAAGCGGCATACCAGAACACGTATTTGACATATTACAATTTTTTTAGGCAAAGAGAAAAATCATTGTTGTATTACCAGTATACCTGTTGACGAAACGTTTGTTCAAAAGGAAATTCAATGTTGATCTGTCATAGCATTTTCTTGAAATTCAACATGACAAGCCAAAAAACTAAATTAAAAGAAGATAATCCTAAAATTTGGAATATGTTTGAAAAAATGCACAAGATGTTTAATATTTTATTCCAATTTATATACATTGAAAATTAGTCAATTCCATTTAAAATAGAATTAGAGCAATCCTTAAAAATTAAGGATTTTTTCGATTATATACCATAAAATCAGTAAAAGTAAAATAGGAGACAAACAATGGCGCCAACTTACATGGACCCGTCGGGCCTAAGCCCTCCCAATAATTTTAAATTATAAATTTTATTATTCATTTTTCCACATAGAACAAAATTTATTTTGCCAACGACCGCGCGTTTTAATTCTCCGACTGACATCCATAAATCTAAAATGATTGAAATATAACTGTTTAATTTTCTGCTATTTCAATTGGTAGTCATGTTCATGATATGATGATATTACAGGAAATATTGCTGTTTTTATACTAAAAAGCACATGAGAATTTGATTTTTAAAACATGCAACTATATTAAAACATGATACCGTGACTTAAAGTCTCAATTTTCACTGTCTGTCAACTTTTCAAAGACAAACAAACTGGTTGTATCATTTTACCGAAATATCTTTGAGCCCACCCCATATATGGAGCCGATCCAATATTTTTCAGAATTTGACACACCACTGGAGACAACTCTGGGAAGCCTAGGGATATGCATTGGGATTGAAAAATAAACATATATAGAGATGTCTGCTATTCTATATTGACTCCTAAGGAGATTTTCCTGCATTATTAAAAGTTGTTTTCTGAAATAAGTAATGCTTTTTTTCTCGATGATAAATGATTGCTGATTTTTCTTCTATTCAAAACACTTTTACGGTAGTTCAAAGGAAAATTTATTTTCACATCTATATAATTTGTTATTACAATTAGTAATAAATTATGTCAATGCGATCTAAACGAATATTCATTATTTTTAATTTCTATCTTTCTATCTTTATACACACACACATATGTATAAAGAGGTGAGTATATATACGAATACATTGTATAATGTCCTTTATTTGAAGTTGAGCGAAAACACTTGAATAAACTTCATTTTACAGAAAAAATGTTATGGCATAGTATCGAATTTTAAAAAAAATCCTTCAAAGACTAAACTCTAAAAAAAATTCTATTTTGGAATTTCATAAGTTATAGATTTCCATTCACTTTATTCAGTTTTCCCCAGAAGAATCCGCTTTCAAGAAACTAAAGCAAATAGCAGGCAATAAAACTAAATGTCACTTTATTACAAATAATCCTTTGTCTACTCTAGTTACAGAAAAAGAAATCAAGAGGTTTCTTTAATAATAATAAATCATTTGGAAATCAGATGCTTTTTTCTTATTAATGGAAGAGCATAGTATAAATATATTTCTCTGTTGAGTAATATATTACTTTTTTTTTACTTTTTTCTATCTTTGGAAGAAAAAAATATTGGATTCGTGAAAATTTTAGAATTCCGGTTTTCGGCAAATTTACACGTTTTAGAGAACAGAAATCACGAAAAACATGTTTTTTACAAAATGCCTTCCTGTGAATCTGTGTGTCTATACGTGACACAAATTTTGTTGGAGCTCTATTTGAAAAACTGATGCACAAAATCTAATAAAAATTTAAGTTCTATTGTTCTTTCATATAAATTTGTGCCTATTAGTTTCTGGTGTAAACTGCTCATCAGGTACTATATCAACAGGTACTCTGCAAATACTATGCAGCATTTTTCCCGATTTTCGCAATCGCCCAATCTCGATTTCTCAAACATCAGATTCAGTTTTTTCTTGGCCTGAATTGATATATATATTTTTTTACATTTTTGTGTAAACCACAGAACAGATGGCGCCTCTATGCTGCATTCTTTGCTATTTCGGCAATAGCCATATCCTCAGAAATAACGCATGGAATCTCATGAAATTTCTCTTTGACATGAGTTGACTGTTGTCATTTTTTACATTTTGGTGTACATCACTCTACAATCGACGCTGAAAGCATAAATTTTTTTACGATTACCTTAATAGGTGCTCTCAAAGATCTAATGCTCGAATTTTAATTTAACCTTTACGAAAATGGCTTTTAGAATTGTATAGAAAAAGTTTTATAGAATTCTATAGAATTATGGCCCGTTTTTCTATAAGCTAGGTTAAAAGCTATAGAAATATATGTAGAATTTCAATCGAAATATCTGTACACTATTGAAACTAATGGTGACACATTGCACCTTTTAAGGGTGAAAGGCTTGTCTCACTGGTGACAACCCTAAA
The DNA here is from genome assembly GCA_964019185.1 of Maratus speculifer. NCBI lineage: Eukaryota > Metazoa > Arthropoda > Arachnida > Araneae > Salticidae > Maratus > Maratus speculifer. Next base: position 206,156,487 of record OZ025291.1, read on the forward strand.
GGAGCCAGAATGGCACATTTAATTAGGGTGAAAAGATGGCACCCTTAATCCAGAGTGCCCAATAATAAAAAAATTAAAAAATATATAAACCGACTTTTGTCCATCGAAGAATTTGAACCCACAACGTCTGATTGCAAGCTCAACGCTCTAACCACTCGGCCATCGAGCTCACTTTTAAAGTCTCCCTGAAATGTTCAAATGTCCTGAAATTCAAAAATTGCTTTATATAAAAAACCTCGCCAAAAGTTGGCCAACCGAAGTTCTAAACGAAATTGGGATAGCACATAGCGGTGATAGTCATCGTAGGGAGAAATTGATGTTTTGATCCACCAGTGACGGCGAGTTGATGGGTAAGGATACACGTCACAGAGCATGTGCAAATGACTAAAGGGTGAAAATCTTCTAACGGTATGCATTGCACAGCAGCCTAGTTAGCGTGAATCATCCAGGGAGATATCAAACGGCATATATATATATATTATTAAATTCTTTAATTGTTTATGTTTAAATTCATTAAATACTATTTACATGCATTCTAAAAATCTAGCAGTTTTCAGTTGCATTAAATCGTTTGCTTTTGGCGAGGAAATGTGCTGCTCGCCAAATTCCATGAAATTCACGCCAAACATTCGAAAGTTTTTTTTTAACTTAATTTCTGTTGTTATTCCGCCACTAATTTTGACTGGTCTTTTATTACGTACATAAGTAGTTTAATTAGTTTTGTTTTTTCAAAAGTTTCTGAGTATGTCCAATATGGAGACATTCCTTGTATGTGATAGTTCTAAGCTGCATTTTGTATGAATTACGTGACTTTAGCGATACAACCTATGCGCGTAAATTGATATCGTTAGAATGCTTATTATGAACATAGATTTTCATTTAATTTTGGCACTGTGGTAGTGAATTTTGAAGTATTAATATGTATAAGAAAGAAGAAAGTTTTGTGATTGTCATATCCGACTAGTCTTTCAGTGTGAATATAAACAAGAGTATAACATAATACTGTCGTAATTTTTACTTTTTCCTATTTTTACAAAAATAAGTACTGCATTCCTAAAAAAAATCAAATTCCCGTTATTGGCGGATTTACATATTTTAGGGATCCGCGATTTCAAAAAATATGTTTTTATAAAATGATTGTCTGTGAATCTGACTCTGTTTGTCTTTCTACCTATATGACATAAATATTTTGAGTGCTCTATCTCAAAAACTCATGCCTGGAATTTTGTAAAATATATTATTCAGACAATCCCTGATATAAATTTATGCTGATTAGTTTTGTATAAATCACTTAACAGGTGTCTATGCCATGCTGCATTTTTTTAAATTTAAGTAACAGTTATGTTTCAATAACAAACGCTCGGATTTCCATCACACGTACTTGACATGAATTGATGTTGTTTACCTTTAGATGCACATTGATCCACAGGTAGCGCTGCTATGCTACATTTTTTTTTTTTTTACAATAGCTCTGTCTCATTAAGTAATTCACGGAATTCCATAAAATTTCATATTCAGTTAATCCTTGACATGAATTGATGTTGTTTATATTTTGGCATATTCCGCTCAACAATTGGCGCTGCTATGCTGATTTTTTTAACGATTTTCATAATAGCTCTACCAGAGGAATTAATGCATGGATATTCATGAAACTTCAGATTCAGTACATCCGTGATGGGAATTATTTCTGTTTACATTTTGATGTCAATCACCAAACATGGGACGGTGCTATACTGATTTTTTCCTGATTTATGCATAACTCTATATTAAGAATTAATTCGAGTTTTCATGCAACTTCAGATTCAGGTATAGATTAATAAATATCACTGCTGTTTCCGTTATAGTATAAATAATGGAAAAGATAGCGATTTAATGTTGCATTTATCCCTATATATATTTTTTCTTTTACTTAACGTATTAAGTATTCGCGAGCATTTAAAACTTTCTTTTCTTAATTTCTTGTTCATGAATTTCATTTATAGCACCAATTTATATGTTTCTAGATTGTTTTGCATTTTGTTATATCGTGATAAGATTTAGAATTGAGGGCACTTGTAGATAAAATTCAGTGCTCAATAGAACATTTGTGACGTTCCCGGACAGACGGCCAGGAGCTTGATTCAAGATTTACAGAGGCATTCACACTACTAGCATCTAATTGCTATGAAGAATAATAATTGATTCTACTCACAAATTGCTTCCCATCTCACTATGGCACCTTCCTGGATTCTCTGGAAAGACGTTAAGTTTTTCTTAATGTACTGAAAATAACAGCCGATAGCTGCTGTCGAAATTCTTTATTTGCTAATTACAAATCAACGAAAAATTTACTTTTAAAATTTGCTTATATCTTACCTTTTTTACTCATTCAAAACGACGGTCAAGTCTACACTAATAGTTGAGGTGGCGTCAAAACTTCCTTACGAGGCTCAGCTGGTTACATGCATCTGACAATGTGAACTAACTCTGTTCTATTGCTACTCACTCACTCTCAATCACCGCTTTTATTTTTTGCAGACTGAAGACACGGGGCTAGAAATTAGCATAAAACTCGTAGACCACCGTTAATTGTAGACCCGAAACTCCACGCATACTTCGGAAAGTTAGAGTTGTATAAAGTATAGATGTCGTTCTTGTGCCACACATGATATATCAATGACGTCACGAACTCACTCAAAACACAAGAGTACCTTTATTAGAAAGGTAAACTCCGTCACACATTTATATTAAGAATTAATGACAAAATTAGACTTAATTTTTTAATTTAAATTTTCATATTGGAATAGTCATAATTATACACTATAATAAACATAATTATACCCTATATGGCCATAGATGACTGGCCATTTGCGATTTTAGACATTTTAGAACATTAGAAATATTAGAAACATTAGAAATATCTAGAATAATACATGAAGAATTATGCTGAAACTCTAAATTTGTAAACATTATAGTACAGGTCATACATTTCCATAAAAAGTTTTTTTCCAAAATAAAATAGAGAACTGTCAACAAATTGAAAAAAAGAATGTATGCATTTTATTTAATCCTGTCAAAACTAATGTAGCAAAATCAATCAAACTGTAGATTATGATTAAGAGGCTTATTTTAATAAACGGTGTCCATTTGTATGTGGATTGCATGTGTACACGTAGAGGAATTAAAGTTTTTTATAAAAACAGTCCCAAATATTTATATTATGCAGAGTTCTTAATATAAAATAATGTTAATTTCTGAAAATATGACAAACAACGTTGTTCACAATATCCTGTAATAAGAATTAAAAGATAATAAAATTATAAATTATAAAAGATCAGAATTAAAAAAATATTAATAATTGTATGAAAAATAGATAGGAAAAGTCCGTTATTTAAAAAAATGAAGGTTTCTATCCAGTTAACCACTGATTAGAGTCAATATAGAATTTACAATATGGTGCGTATTATTATATTCGGATACAGCCGCTCATTTTTTTTCTTCATTTTGGGAAAAACGGATATTGAAATTATTCTATCGACGATCACTTTCAGAATTTTCAAGCTATGTTTCTGAGACTTTCACAAAATTTGCTCTATACATTTAGCTAACACAATATGTAAATGAAATTTTGATACTGTTCAGGTATGCGCACTGAAAAATTATTTACTAAACCTGGCCATTCTTCATACAATTTTCGTCCTTTTTTTAAATTCTGGTTAATGAATATTGTGTACAATGTTGTTTGTCATATTTTTGGAAAAAAAAAACACTATTTTACATTCTGCAAATTAGAGGCAAAAAAAAAAAAATGGGACTGTTTTAAAACTGTTAAAAAACCTTAATTTCTCTATGAGTATATATGCTTTCCGCATATAAATGAACACAGTTTATTCCAATAAGATATTTTAATATATAATATTTAATCATGATCTACAGTTTGAACACTTTTGCTACATTAGTTTTGACTCGGTTATCCAAAATATATTCAATCTTTTTCAATTTGTTGAAGGTCCCTATGGAGTTTCGAGAAAATCTTTACGGAATATTTCCTGTATTATTATGTTTACACACATAGAGTTTCAGGATAATTCCTCATGTATTTTTCTAGATGTTTAACAAAATGTCTAAATTCACAAATGGTCGGTCACCTTTAGCCATATAGTATACATTAATAATGTACAGAATTGGTTTTGTGAGTGAGTATCGGTAAAGTTAAACTCTATTTTTCATATTTTATATTAAGGCAATGTTATGAATTATAAAAATTATTTTTTAAGAAATATGTATGCTACAGTGAAAACTTGAATGACTGTTTAAAAGCTTACATAAAGTTATGACTGATGTATTTAAAAAAATGATTTCAGTATTAAATAGAAATATGTTTACCTGTTTTTTTTTGTTTTTTTTTTTTTTCATTTTACTAAAACTGTCATTTTTAAAAAAAATTTAAATGATTATTTTTCTGGAAATAAACAATATATATATTAATGTATGCGTGTGTGTGTTTGAAATAACCTTAGACCGTTTAACAGTTCTAGGAGATTTTCAAACTAGTCGGATCTGCCAATCCTAAGAAATTATTTTATTTTATATATTTCAATACTTGAAAATTCGTCATCACAATAAGAAAAGTAAATAGCATTCTATGTAAACATAAGTATTCTAATAAGATAGTTTCCTCAAATTATCTGCAATTAAAAAAGAAGATAGCATCTTTCAAAAAATCATTGAATTTCAACACACAACTTTTTTAAATGTCTGCAACTTAAAAGCATAAAAGCGATACATATATCTTTATTTATATATACAAGGCTAATAAGGGTATTTTAAGGAAAATAAAAATATTATATGAAGACAGAATACAGAATGTCCCAGATCTTCGTGTACAAACTTTGAGGGGTGGTACAGAACATCATTTAGAACCACAATTACTGCATGGACGGAAACGTCTTGTTAACCCTTTCACAGACTGTGGTTTGTATATGAAACTACAAAATTTTTAATACTAAATTAACATTGACACCAGAATTTTAATATGATTTTTCCGTTTATTATATATGTGAAATATCTGGTTTTTCTTCTTTGCAAATACATTTTTCTGCAATTTCTGATGTCATTTATATTTTTACACATTTTAGCAATGGAAATTTTTTTTTTTCCGTGAAAAGCTCAAAGAAACACAAAGACGCAGTTATGGTACCATGCGGAAAGCAATGTAGAACGCTTTATTACACAGAATAAAGTACAAAAAATGATTTAATTTTAAATTAAATTTAAAATTATTTTTATTTAAAATCAAGTATCTTAGTAACTATTAAAAATTGCTAAAATGCGAAAAATATGAATGACATTAGAAATCGCGGAAAAATGTATTTGCAAAAAACAAAAAATATATATTTCACACACTTAATAATTGGAACAATCATATTAAAATTCTGGTGTCAATGTTCATTTTGTATTAAAAATTTCGTAGTTTCATAAACATACCATTGTCTGTGAAAGGGGTAACAAGTGACGATGGCGTTATCGCCCATGCGTTCCTATGTTATTGTGGTTACAAACGATGTTCTTTACCACTCCTCAAAGTTGGTACACGAAGTTCTGGTTCGACGAAGTATATTCCGTGCGTTAAAATTTGAGATACAGCTATCTAGAAAATGCAGCACAGTTGGACTACCTGTTCTGTGATTAATAGAGAAACAATAAACTACAAATTATGTAAAAATCTGAATGAATCTTAAGTTGGCTGAAAATCTGTGCATGAATTTTGAGACAGAGCTACAACGATAATCTTGGAAAACTTGACATAGCAACAACAGTTGTTGAATGATTTATTATAAAACATAATCATCTTCAATTCACATCAAGATATACCTGAATCCGAAATTGAATAAAAATTTGTGCATTACTTCCTGAGATACAGCTATTGTAGATATCTTGAAAAATCACCATATCTGCGCCTCCTGTAGAACAATTTACACCAAAAAGTAATAAATGTTACCATATATCAAGAACTAAGTAATCTTACGTTTTGTGAAAAATTGGGCATTTTTTTACGATATAGCTATGCGGAAATCATGAAAAATTTGACATAGAAACTCCAACTGCTGAGTTATTTGCACTAAAATATTAATCAGCATTAATTTATATCACGGGTTTAATTGAATATACTTACTTATAATAAATTTTTAGAGTATATTTACGTCATTTGGAGAAGGGACAGGCGGCAAACAAATCGACAGACGGCAGACCGGCAAACAGGATTTTTAAAAAACATTTCAACAATGTTGAAAAGTGTTAAAAAGCGTTGGAGAGCCCACACTACTGACTGAAAAAGACCCGGATAATAATATAAAGTCTATGGGAGAGTTCTTTTCAAATTTTAACATTTTTTACATGATTTGTTTTGCATAGCATAACTTAAGACGATCCACAAATGGGCTAATTTTTACATTTTTCGATTTTGATTATATAATTTTCATATTAACCCCTTAACTGGTTTGCCAGAATGGCGTTCGGGCAAAGCGAATTTGCTTATTTCATCATTTAACCCTTTGCGGTGCAGGGCAAATTCATTGCTTAACTGTTGAAATTAATGACTGGCACCGGACTTTGAAAACAACTTTATTTTGAAATAAGAAAAGGCTAGATTTCACGCATTTAATAAACCGTAATTTTTTTAAACAAAATTCCGGTGCCAAAGTGGCGTTAGGGAATTAAAATTAAGTGGTATATCTATGAAACCACCTCGCCGCAAAGGATTAAAGCTTTTTGACACCACTATAATTTTTAAGAAAATTTTAATACTTTTGAAAGGCGGAAATGTTTAGACTAAATTTTACGAATATCTTATTTAAAAAATAGTGGTGTGAGTCCCCTATTTTCAATTTCGGAAAAGAATTAATCAGTTAAGGAATTAAGATAGTTTCATTTTCATAACCGATTCAAACCGTTCTGAAATTTAAAGTATTTTTTTTTAAATCTGAAACCAAAATTAAGAAAGTAAAAACTAACCAGGTTGTGGATCGACTTCAGCTATCATATGCAAAAAAAAAAAAAAAAAAAAAAAAAAAAAACTTCAAAATATTAAAATTTGAGCGAGATATTTAAAAGAACGCCGCCATAGACTTTACATTATCATCCGGGCCTTTTTCAGTCAGTAGTGTGTGCATTTTAATGTTTCAATAAATTAAAAAGCCAGTCTGCTACATTGTATTTTGAAAACACATCCAAAAATCAGACTGATGTCTGAAGAAATAGTTCTTTAATTTACTTTTTTTAAGTTAATTAAAAAAAAAAAGAATAATTTCTCTTATCACAGAAAAAGTTGTTATTAATAACTTTTATATTCTACAGCGAAAGTATGTCTTTTAATATACAAAAAATACATTAAAAACAGACAACTTCTTTAAAATTATAATAAGGATAATTAGAAAGATGTTTATAGTGAACTTAAGTTTCAACTTATTGGAAACACGAAACTGATTTGTAAAATATTTAATGCGTCGACTCTGTTTACCTCAAACATTCATGTCTAAAGATACATTTTATTCAACTGTTTTCAACACAAGTTCTTTTGTCACATCATTTCACTGTCTTACTAAAATTTAAAATGCTATGACGTTTCACAGAGAAAAAGCATTTTATCGAAAAAATGGAGTTTTTTAAACAAATCAGATATTGCAATTCTAAAAATATTTTTAGTAATGCTTCTTCATGTTTTTGGTGAAAAATGAACAGTGTTCATTAAGTCCTACTTCGTATCTCCTGTAGCAATTCAAAAGAGATTGTTTGTATCCTTTTTTAATAAATATGTACAGGCATTCATACTTAAAATTTTATTTTGATATTCACTGTTTCGTTGATTTAGATAAATGAATGGAAAATTATGCAATCTGAAATTTAGATTATATCAAGATTATCTCTGAAAATTAGGCTATTAGAGCAAAAAACTATTTGCTCTAAACGTATTTTCTTAGTTATGAATTAAAAATTACTATTTTAAGAATTAATGTTTTTGGAAATTATTCAAATACTGCTAGTATATATGTTACAAAGAAGATGTTCATCTTTCCCCAGATAGTGATAAATTTAATTTTACACATTTTAAAATGACGGAACACTGTTAAAAATGAAAATAATTATTTAGATTTTGAAAAAAAAGAAAAGAAAAAAAAAACGATGTTTTTTAATACCTAACCAAAATATTATGAGACGCTTTAAATGATCAAATTTCCGCAGCTACGACACAATATTAAGTGTGAATATTTTACATCTTAAGATTAAAAAATTATCTAATTAAAATGTATGAACGTTTGCTTTAATTCAAATAATACATATCGCTAAACGGAAATATTTTCTGCTATAAAATACAAAAATCGTTTCATATCGAGGGCTTAATTTTTAAAAAGAAACATATTTTGTTTAATTTAAATTCTACACATTGCTGTTAAATGATCTTGCAATGAAAATCAAAATTAATTATTCTTTGTAAGATCCAATAATATTTGTATATCAAAAGAATAAGTCGTTGTTAAGCAATATTGTAATTTTTAAATTACGTGGAATTTTATTTTAATTTTTTATCTTCCAGTAGAAAGTTAACTGTAATTTAAATAATAATTTTCTAGGTAAAATTATTTAGCAGTAATATTTTTACTTTACATAAAACAAAAAATCTTACATTTCGTTTTATTCTCGATATGGAATTTTATTTGCATCTTACAGCGGAAAATATTCCAAATTAGTAGTAATTATTTTTTGAATTAACCCATTCGGGTCCAATTTTTTTTTCAGTTTTTAGAAAAAAATATTTTTACATTAATAACATTAACATTCGTTATCCAAATAGTTTAATTAGTATTATTTCAACACAATCTAACTGATTGGTAAAGTAATCATACGATAGAATAATTTCCAACTGAGCGAAAAATTGCCCAGACCGGGAGTTCGAACCCAGATCCAAGAACCCGAACCCAGACTTGTAAGCCAAGTATCTGGGTTCGACTCCCGGCCTGGGCAATTTTTCGCTCAGTTGGAAATTATTCTATCGTATAGTTTAATTAGTGTTTAACGGACATATTTCAATGTCTAAAACATAACGAATGTTGTTGTTTTATGTATTATTCAATTCATATTCGTATAATAATAGGCTAAGGAAGAATTGTTGGAGATGTTTAAAAAATATTGCGTTACAATAAGACTTAACTTACGTTACAACTTTCTAATACTTTTGCATTGTATTACATATGACTCTTTCAAGAGAGTAAGATTTATTTTAAACTTAAAGAGCTAAATGCCTAAACAAAAATTAATCATAGGGTAAATGCATAGACATATACTAACAATAAACATATGTAAAAAGAAGCAAATTTATTTCTAAAAACAAAATAATAATCCATTAAATGGCATGTACTATTAATAGTACTCCAGACACGAAGGGGTTAAAACGAACTTTTTTTTCATTTTAGAAACTATTTCTGCATCATTCAAACTTTTCTATTTAATATTATTAGCTGATCGGCAAAAGATCATATGATGCTCAATGTATTCGGCAAAAGGTTACCAAGTGATAAAAATAGAGAAAACTATTACGCAATGATTTCAAAACTGATTCAATTATAATCGGAATGTGATGCTGAAACGATTATGTGTCGGACAGACAAGGATACTTACCTACCGACCACATACAATGAGATCATTTTTTTAGGACGAAAAGTAGTCGAATTAGGATTTTCGGCAGAAGTTCGGCCGAGGATTATTTGCTGTTAGGAGAAATGTTCAAAGTTTGTTTTTTTTTTTTTTTTTTTTTTTTTTTTTTTTTTTTTTTTTTAAGTTCCTAAATCTTTTCCTCGTTGTTAAACTGCATGCATAAAAACTGCAGGTCATTTTTTACTCTTATTGTTATATTGGCAAATGATAAACCACTATAAATGAAACAAACTTTGCTACATATGTCTAACTTGATGATGATCATATTCAATTTCAGAATTGATGGAAACCGTGAATAAATTTTCTATAATAAGCTTCAATGCTTCTTAGTTTGGAATGTTTGAGAATAATTATCTGAATTTGCAATGGATACAGAGGGTAATTCACCCGACTCAGTCTAGAAAAAATGTTACTTTTCTTAAATATTGTCGGGTATAAAGGATTAAAAAGTGATTCTTTAAAAAATAATAATAACATCCATCAAAAGTAATTATTTTTGAAAAATGCAAATAAAAAAATTCAAGAACATTTATTTAGTAAAGATATGTCAGAAATATTCTTCTCACGAAATACATCCAAGAATGCGATGAGTTTCTTCTTAAATTTGTGACAAATGATTTTATTCAACTCACTTGAAAAATCGTTCTTTTGAAACACATCATTTGGCAGTGTTACTGAAAAGAAAACTGCAAGATTGTATACTCTGGTAAATCGAGTGTTTCATTTTATATTGGGGAAAATTTAAGTTCGTAGAATAAAGATTTATTTTTAAAACTATCTACAAAACATAGTCCTAACAATGTTTTTCTGCTGTGCTTTGCATTAAAATCAAAAAGTATTTATTTCTTTTTAAATTACATATCCGCCTTACGAATTATATGGCTAGATTTGTAACAATATGCGTAAAAGCTGAATATGAAAGAACGAAGTATGTATGAAGAAAAAGAGTACATATTTAATTCATTTACAGAATTTCAATACTCTCATTTATTTTCAAATAATCTAATTGTACTTTTTATTAAGTGTAAGGAAATATCTCTTCACAGAAAGTTTCAATTTTGGCTACGGCGACATCACTATCTAAAATTTGAACACTCATTTTTGAACATCTTGAGAAAAGTTTAAAAAAATTTTTTTAGAGATATCTTCATAAAATAAACAATAACGTCTAATCCTAAGAAAATCCTAATCTCTCTTTTCTCAAAGAAAAACAGTGCGTTCTAATAAAATATCTAATGCGACGGCGCACAAAATTCCCCGTGAATGATCTCTGAATACTAAAATCTCGAACATTATTATAGTTTCAGATTCTTTCAATACCATTCGACCTCTAACTCCTGTCGTATTAAGTAGGTTACTTAATACGACAACGTTACGATTAAGTAGTAAGAATTCGGCGAAATGTTGTTGTTGAATCATAAGTATTTGTTTGTACCAAGTATCACAATATTTCTTTAAAACTTGAATAAATTTCGTAGTAATAAAATATCATTGTTTTTCTTAATAAAAAATTATAGGCGATGTAAGGGTTAACTAATGATAGGTAAAAGAATAACATCTACATATTACCGTTATATCTGAATGCAGTAATCTATAAATAAGCAACATTTAAATGCATATACATCGAAACAATTTCTTTTCCCAATGACGCCTGTTCATTTAATATGTTAATTATGGCAAGATCATTCAAAAAATTTTACAAATATTTTAAGTGAATTCTACTGAAAATTATAAATTACATAGTTAATTTTTACAAATGTATGTATTGAAAACACTCCAGTTGTAGTATTAATACAAACGAACAATGGCACTTTCTTCTTAAATTATTTATGTTGAATTTAGGCTATAAAACAGTTTTTAGAAATTCAAATGTTAAAAATATCAGTAATTTGGAATATAAACTGTAGTATGCATGAAATTTTTTAGGATCTAGTGATGAAGATGGGAGGGAGGATTAGATAATAAAAAGTAAAAATCGGGAAAATTGCAGATCCAGCAGCAGAATTCATAGTATGTTTTTAGAGAAAGTACATAACATACATATTAAGGTACAAAATTCCATTAATTTTTAATATATTAATTTAAAAGCTCCCATACGGGTAAAATAAAATAGCGGTAAAGGCTTATAGAAATTTAACCCAAATTCTGCGAATATTTCTAAATAAAAGGGTTAAAAAAGTAGAAACTTAGAATTAATAAATGCTAAGATTAAAATCTTAGTATAGCAATTAAATGATATTGTATCATAAAATAAGTATAATTACATAAATAATTAGACATTCAACCTTCCTTATCAATTATATCAACATATAAGAGTAAATATGAAGTTATTCAAAGTAATTAACAATTATTTTTAAAATTACAATAAATAAACAAAAATTTAACCGAAGTTATATTTTAATGTGAAACATCTTGCGAAGAAAGACAAGGAAAATTCGAAGAAAGACTAACTAAAGCATTTTAGAGGCTCAGAGTCATAGTTTACCAAGTTCATTTATCTATATTGTGAATAATAACGTTTTAAATAAATAGTTCTTAATAAATAATTAATTCAGGTCAAGTGACTTAAAAAAGTTACATATGTCAATATTCAATTTAAAATGTTTATTTTTTATAATACCTTATTTTTAAAAACGATAAATTAATATTTTTATTGTAAATGTATTGTATGTTTTATTGTATTGTTTTATTTTTTGTTATAGTTTTGTTTTGTTTGTTTAAATGAGGGCATAGCCCAGAATTGTTCCAAAATTTTCACGTATAAATAAATACTCGCTTATTATGATTAAAAAACTCCTGATTTTGTTTTATATTTACCGTTTTTTTTCACTAAATTAAACACAAAGAATGAAACATATTAACAGCTATCGCAAATAATTCCCTGTACACAATACTGTAATCATCATCATCATCGTCAACACAGTGTATTCTAAAAGAAGTATCATGGAACATATATTATTGAGCTCTATTGGAATATTCTTCAAGTATACATGATGATTTGACTCAATATATAACAGAAGATCTATTATGCCTTTATTTTTGCCCAAGTGATTTTTCTATGGTCCGGATAGACATCAAGACTGACATTTGAAAAAAAGTAACTTATGTCCAAAAAACCTTTTATTCAAATTTATTTGCGAAAAGTTTGATCCTCATTGAAAATTTCTTTGAATAGTAATATGAAGAAAGAGCCACTAACAACTCAAAGCAATCTTATGTATGTACCAGTCACAAAAGGCTCTAACGATATTCTTCTTTCTGTTTGTGAAACATTCTTCCAAAGTTATAGTAAAATCAAAATTGAAATTCTTAATTTTAATTATACCAAATTAAAAACATCTTCCCTGTGTTTTCAATGTATTACATTAAAAAAGGTCTAATGTTTTTGCATTCAATAAGTTTCTTCCATTTTCCAAGAACATATATGTGTATGTTTCATGCAACCTGCTGCTTCAATCAGATCAAATACTATGTCACTCGAAGGAAAGTGTGGCTGGACACCGTGAATTTGTGGTCATTTGACTTATATGTTATATTTGTTCTGTTAAATAGTTTCGAGAACGTAAAAGACATTTTAGTGTCACTATTATGTATACTATAGGCATCATAATATAGGAAATTTTCTTCCTTTCTCTCTTAAGGGTCTACAATAATGCTACAAAATTCTTGAGAAGGTCTTTCTCCGTCTACTTTATCTCAGAAGTACATAGGGGAGAGGGGGACACGTTTGAACTAGGGGCACCTTTGAACACGCTAAATATTTTCCTTCAAATAAAGCATTTTTAAAAAATGTATATAGCAATACATTACTGCTGCTTCAAGGAAATAATTATACAAAGCTGTACCATTTTGTGTGAACAGTACTGTCTAAACAAGAAATGTATTTTTCTCCCTCTTGAATCTAAACTTAAGAAAATAAAGTTGTAAGATTTTTGTTCGCAAACTTTTACCCCTAAAATTTTAATTTATTGTTTATTGCTTAAACAAAGATGTTAGCTTTAGTTTATAAGCTTTGTTTTATTAAAATTCTTCAGTCGAATTGAGTAAACCATTATAGTGATTGAATATAACCATATAACCATTGAACAGCGAAAAAACACCGAATAAATTGGTAATAAATAATAATTGAACTAATTTAAAGAGAATACTTAAAACTATGAAGTAAAGGGTTGTTAAAGTATCTAAATATTATTACTTCTGATTTTTTTATGTGAAAAGAGGTTAATTAAGAATGTCAAAGAACATGGACTTATACTTTTAGCATTTCCCTTTATTACACACATAAGTTCCAACCTCTGTATGTACCAGTGATGGGAAGTTTCAAATCTGAATTGAATTAAATCTAATTTCATTTATTTGATAATTGAAAATTATGGATACAATATAAATATTCATGATTTAACAGGTATCCTAAAATTATTACTGGTTTCCGTAACGGATAAAACGGAATTTTATATTAGGTCTCTTAAAAATAGCGAATGGAAAATTTTAATTTTCCAGAAGCATCAGGTATCATATTGTTGTATATCACGGCTATTGTAAAAAAGTTTTCACAACCAAACATAAATCGAGGGACACTTTGTGTTTTATCAAAAATTAGTTTTGACATCAACTTTGACGAATTTAAGCTTAGTTAAATAACAAAAAATTAGTAATTTCAACAAAAGTAGTTATTTAATTTTATTCATATTACTTTATATTTCTGTAACATATGCAACTTTCTTTAAAAATTCTCAATATTTTTATACTTTATTCATTTGTTCAAAGGTGCCCCTTGCTTGTTCAAAATTACCCCTACATGGGGCAGGTTTTAACAAAAATCTTTCAACTTCTCAAATCCTCACAACTTTTTTAATTTCTTTGGAAAATGTTTAATTTATGATTCATATGATGAAGAAATGCATTCTCTTTATTATGTAATATTTAAAACTCAATAGCTATAATTCAAGTAAGAAATATATTGATTTTCTGAAGAAAATGTTCAAAGGTGCCCCCCTCTCCTTTATATGACTTATCTTACATTAATATTAAAGAATGCATCCCAAAGCTAGAATTATAAAGATTGTATTTATAATAATCAGTGGGTGTTAAAAGCTTAGAAAGGGAAATATTTTTTACAAATCAAATGTACAGCAACAAGTTTAATCTGAGATTTTAATTTTATCGTTTCTCATTTTCTCTCCAGCCTGTTTAGCTTTCCGCAAATAGAACTCTTGTTCAATTTCAAAGCTTTTTCTAGTTTTTGTCATCATTTTCTGTCGAACGTTTAATGGCTATATCATCACATAATTTACACGTATGTGTACTTGGTGGTTTGAAATGTAAATTAAACTTTGTGCTAAAAATTTTGTGATAGCATTTCTTATCACAGGGATATTGTTCTTAGTCGTTCATTCCTGTAAAAGGTCGAAGATCGAACTATGTGATTAGAGATATATTTTTTTATAATGATTGTTAAAAGAAAACGCTGCGCTGTAGATATATTTAATGTTTATTTACCGTGTGGTGGGAGTGGGTTCATAAAGAACAATACTATTTTCCATTCATAGATTATCCATCTGATGATTCGCAATTGCTTATTTTTCATCAGAGGTTTTGAAATCGCTACTTATTAAAACAACATTGTTTTTTCTAGCTATGAGGCAATAGTAAGATAAAAATGTACTGCAGATAAGACAGTTGTAGATTGATGAATGGATGTGATTCAGTAGCGCTGTGAAAGGTACTTATGTTACTTCACCAACACTGGACGCAGATTCAAACCATAAGAAAGTTTGATACAGATTTGATGCATTAATGCAGTAGATAAAACGCAGTTTACTGCACATACTACATAAAATATCTCCTTTTTTAAAGCGGACTTGATCAACTATGGTTGTGAGCTTCATAATAAAAGAAAAGCATAATTCTAAAAAATTTATAAACTCACAATAAGGAAACTGCTGGATTTTTTTTATATACAAATACCATAAAATTGCAAATTAAAATCGAAGAGAAACAGATAGGTTTTTACTCCACCATCAGTTCAGTTCTGCTCAAATTGATAAGATGTGTCCGTTCATTCCAGGTGAAAATGGTTTGGTGTATCATTCACTGCTTTGTTAGCGTAATTCATGTACAGTTATAACCTTAATTACAGTTAACCCTTAATTTTAAAAAAATTACGCGATCTGTCACTAGCGGTAATCTTATAAAAACGACTTAAAATTAATTTGTAAGTTAATATGTCAGTTCTAACGGGTTTTTTCAGTAATTGGAATATTTGTATTTATAATTCTAATTCTTATCATTCGAAGTGAGAAGAAAATCGCTTATGAAATTCTACCTTTACATTCAAAAACCAAGTTAAAAATCATTCAATGTAACATAAAAAAGTGAATATTTAATCCTATAATTAACATACTTTTAGGACATTTATTATTACAAATTACTTATTAATGCTGTACTTTAAGTTATATTTTTTTTTACAATTCCTATGATAAACAAAAGGTTTCTATTCATCACTCAGAATTTATTCATTTCACATTTCATTTAAAAAAAGATGTGTCTGTCACAGTGTGTTTCAGCATGCATCCATACAAATAATCTATTTTTAAGACCTAACCCTTTCCAGCGCACTAATCTTTAAAGTTGGAATTTTTTTAAAAAATAGGCAATCTATTTAGGCCTAGAGGAGTACACAGGTATAATTTTGTAAAGATTGCGCAAACCCTTTTAATTATACAGCTGTTGCCGCAGTGGTAACACCGTGCAAGTACAGCATTGATAAGCGGAGAAGAGCATTGCTGTGAAGCGCGTATTAGAGTAAAATATTTTACCTATTATTTATAAACAGTAGAATTTGATTTCTGTGGTGCTGCCATCTAAAATTCATAAGAAAGATTTAAAGTAGCAATTAAAGTAGTTTTTGAAATATTCACGGAGTTTTTGTGTCTCTAAACAGGGGGAACTTTAGGTGTTGCCGACCCGGCAACACTGCGCCGGAAAGGGTTAATATTGTGATCTTTTAAAAAATGCAATGTTTGATAATTTCGAAAAAAATTAATGTATTAAATTCTTAATAACCATGCCAATCTATTACTTGACATTACTTCAACATAGATCTCTTTAAAGGAAAATCATTTTTAACATGCAAATATGTGTTAATAATGTCACCGACCTTTAAAAAATCCTAACAAAACAAAGTAAATTGCTGATTGCAGTGAACATTAGACAAAAGTTCTGCTCACGAAATGCATTCATGTAACTTTTAATGACTCCATTACGTTTGCTCATTAACCTCAAGTTCAAAATTCCTATTCAGCTGCTTCGAACATCCGCTCTGTTGAAGACAAGCGTTTCACTGCCTGTTAAAAACCCAACACATAAAATAAACTACAATGAACATTTCACTTAACTGATAGAGGATTTTCTGTTGCATAATAAACCTTTGTAAGGAAACAGTAAAGTAACAATAAAACAACCTATAAGTTCTTCTACTAACATTTTTATTTAAAATTCCCATGATAAACACAACGCCAATTCTATCTCATATATGTGCACTGAAATACTGTTTTTTAAATGTGTATGAAATAAAGTATGCAAATAATAATAATAATAAATCATTCTTTTTTGAACAGCCCTCGCAATGTAGGCAAATAACTTAATCAGGCTACTGATAAGTATGAAACATAAATGATTTTTAATTTTTCAAATTATATGTGTAATGTATAAATTGTACTGGGGTAACTATCAAAAGTATGCATAAATATTTTTGATTGAACGAAAACTTTATAAACAACTTGTGTACATATTTGGGCTACTCTTATTTCTTTTTCAATATTTCTTTTACTTATTAATTCTAATTTAGTGAAAATTCTTTTAAAATGTGTGCCGAACAAACTTGTATAATTAATTAAATATGTATATCGTGAAAATTCCTATTCATGAAGTACAATCCCGAAACATTTAACAAGTCGATTACATTTGCTCCTAAAATTTATATTAACCATTTTTGTTGAACTGCTTTCATAATCGTTCTTTTAAAGCCAACATTTGACAGCATTGTTGCAGGTATTATAAGACACGATAAGTCTAAAAAAACATTTTATTTTATACCTAGAAACAATTCCTATTCTTTTGCTGGTGAAATTACGTAAGTTGCATGAAAATATGATAAATAAATAAAATATTATAACGATATTTATGCTATATTGCCTGTGATTGCAGCACATTTTAAAGCATTTAAGCGAATTTATTTCAAAATCAATCATTTTGTTTAAAGATTTAACATGTTTAAATTGACATTTTGGATGGTTATAGTTAAAATTATTTATTTAGCCCTATGCTGAGTCTATTCTGATAGACAGTGTACATGAAAAATGGTATATACGTTATATGGACTACAGGAAAGTGAAATTTGCAATAAAAAATAGTAGTTCTTGTTTTGACAAATAGATGGTGGCTTTTTTTACTGTAATATCATTCTGCATCAAGCTGTTAGGGAAAGAAAGAGCAAGCGCACTGATAAAGTTGTTTAATCAGAAAGGCACCTGCGAAAATATCGACGCTTGTGAGGCTTACAAAAAGGATCAATATCAAGGCACGCTTTGAAAAAAAGATTATGACTAAATTCGAAGAGATTGAAGAGTTGAGTGTGCAGCTAGGAAGAGAATGGAAACAACTTTCATGAAACTGTCGATAAAATTGCTCTTGGCCGGGTCAAGAAATGCATTCGATTTCCAATATTCTTCGCAAATCCTCGACCGGAGTCACTGGATTTTTCTCTCCCTTGGTCTTTAGTAGAAAACATTCATTGATCCATTGTTAAGTGTTACACATGCAAGAATTACTTTGTGCAACCACTGAACCTTGCAGATCTGGGCACAAGCATTCAAATTGCGAGAATCGTTTTTGACCAGAATAGCCATTGGCAATGGAACATTTTGTGCCCTTGGAACATTTTGCTGTCGGACGAGGGGCATTGTGTCCTAGACATTTTCCAATATATGAATTCAATCTGTCTGCTTGACCTCTAATTTTCGTAAATGTATTAACAATACCATGTAATTTTATATGTTTTTTACATTTACTATAAAATAAGTGATATTGAAAATAACGTATGTAGTATTTATAGTTTTCTATTACATTATAGTTATAGCATTTTGTTACATTTAGTTCTATCGGGAAAACGTGTTTAAATACAATTTTAATGATGTTATTTTTTTCAAAACTAAAGCAGTTTCTCTGCATTATTAAGCTGGTATAAAATATGATTTCTCAAGAGTATATAATATGTATCATTTATAGTTCCACAGGGACTCATAAAATAAAACTATTACACTGTTATCAAAAGGAGGCAATCGATTGCGATGTATTTTAATGTGTTGATACTTTAAATGCATTGAAAAAAAATTGCTAAGGTACATCAGATCATGATTTCTGTAGATTTTGAGGGAGTGTGTAACATTTATTTTACGTTTACAGAGCAGCACAGATTTTTTTTATTACAGGTCGAACAATGATCATTGCGTGGAATAAATAAACATCCTACCTGTCTATTCTAAAAAAAGTAATTACCGCTGTTGCCGCCATTAACAATGCATTTTTTGAGAAACTTAGTTGTTTTATCAATAATATTAAGAAAACTACTGAATATAAAAATATGAGCACTGGTAGTATTATAGAGAAATATTTCAGAAATACTCTGATGCATGCAATTTTCAAATTCAAGAATTATTTTAAGAGATATTTAATGCTAAAAACTAATGTCAAAATTGTTCCATGAAAACTTTTTATAGGAGCAAAACCTATTCACAGGAATTTTTAAAAAATGATCATTTTATATATTGGGAATTCCCGGTATGCTGACAGTATTTACTTTTTTAACTTTACTCATTTTTCGAGGACTTGTTTCCATTTTAAATTCAAATTTCCAGCAAATTGAGGATGATTTTTTACATAATTAAGAAAAGGTTATTATTTTCAACTGTTGCCAAATGATTAAAGAATAATATTTCACCAATTTAAAATATATATATATATTTACACACGACTATCACAGACAGAAAAAAAACTTTTATGAATGAATTTGAATGAATTTATCATTGTTCGACCTGTAATAAAAAAAATTATGTGCTGCTCTGTTAACGTAAAATAAATGTTACACACTCCCTTAAAATCTACAGAAATTATGTTCTGATGCACCTTAGCAATCTTTTCTTTTCAATGCATTTAAAGTAACACAATCGATTGCCTTCGTTTGATAACAGTGCAATAGTTTTATTTTATGAGTCCCTGTGGAACTATAAATGATATATATTATATACTCTTGAGAAATCATATTTTATACCAGCTTAATACTGTTTCCAAATGATTAAAGAATAATATTTCACCAATTTAAAATATATATATATATATATATTTACACACGACTATCATCACAGATAGAAAAAAAAACTTTCAAATGAGAATTAAAAAATTACGTTTTAAAATCGGGAAATATTGAAAATTTTGTCATAAAACTACATTTACATGTGAATAAGAAAATATTATTCACAAAAGATAGCATTGTTCTGCAATCTTTTTAAAGACAATCAAATTAATACAATATTAGAGATTATGGTGCCTGACCGGGGGTTGACGAGCGTAGCTCGTAGGGGGCATTATGATATCGGTCTGTACTTTAAAGTATGTTGAACAGGTTAACTATTAAAATGCATTCGCTAAAGTTGTAGGCTGATCACTTATGATCACTTTATGATCACTTTTAAAAATTAAATGTTTTTTTTTAAGAAATTTATTTATTTGCAGTAGAATTATAAATTAAAAACTTTTCATACAGAAAAAGTTAGGGATGGTACCTCAAACCATTTTTTAAGAAACAGTCTTCACATGACTGAGTTCGTTAAGCGAGGGCAAGGCAATTGAATTCCTCATTCTATAATTCACACATTGACACCACACAATTGACGACAAAAAGCATATGAAAAATGAATGATATCATCTACGCAAAATTGTCTTTTACGCCTTAAACAATTAAAAGGATTTTGAATTTGATAGCAGGGCTCGCAGAAATAGCAATCATAAAAAAAATAAGCCAAAAAGAATTCGAGCCAAATCGTACGTTAGAACTCTCTTTTGAGAAAATTTGTGAAATACACAATATGCCGCATCTACATCAAAAAATTATTATGTAACGAGTAATTTAAACTCAAAATTACGCAGAGAAACGATGATATTTCACTGATTGCAAGCACTGTCGATGTTTATTCTTTTTTTATTTGTTTCTAGCAAGGGTGAATATTCATCTAAAAGAAGTATGTTTATCTGAGAATCGTTTTAATGATGAAGCAAATGTTAATAAGTTTTTTTTTTTTGTAAAAAGATTATTGTGGGAACGAAATTTGAGTTAAGATAAAATGGATAAGTGATTAAAGATTAGTTTTAACTGTAATTTAGAAAAATGTATAATTTAAGAAAACTATATGTGATTCTACATCACAGACATAGCTACATAGTAACAGGAAATAAAAATAAGATGTTGTTAATTTAAAGCGTAAAATACATGTAACTGTATATAAATTATTTAAAAGATGCATAATAAAATATATAAAATCTTAAAATTACATTTAAAGTACTTTTAAAAAGTTCAGGACGTTTTTAACCGTCGCTTACGCGGTCTTCGTCAGTGAGAAAAACTCTAAAATAGAGTATGTCTCACTGACTTTTTAGAGTTTTTCTCACTGACGAAGACCGCGTAAGCAACGGTTGAAAACGTTCTGAACTTTTTAAAAGTACTTTAAATGTATTTCTAAGTTTTTATATGTTTTATTAAGCACCTTTTAAGTAATTTATGTATAGTTAAATGTATTTTTACATTTTAAATTAGTAACCAATGGTGGTGTGGTGGTGTGGTGTATTTTTGTCGGCCGATTATCTTCACTATGGGATATAGGCCCTATGGGATGGGTTGCCCTCCGTGGGGGGTCTTTCTAAGGGAACCTAACCCGTATTTACGAAAGTTTCGAAGAAAACCACGGAAAACTTCGAACGGTTAGACCGACGGTCGCGATTGGGTTCGAACCCAGCACCTACCGTCTACCAGTTTGGAGGTCAGAACCTCGCGGCCACTGGTGGGGCGTAACCAATGTGAATTCTGCACTGTTTTTGTTGGTAACTAAAATTGTAAGATAATGTTAATTTTTTTTTTCGTTATCTATGCTTTATGCTTGTTTTTTCTTTCTTGTTTCTTTATACATTTCAGAAATTAAAAAAAGATTTTTCTTCTTTTAAAGATTATCATTATCTTTAAAAACGAATGATTTCATAAATACAGAAGACAAATATATTTTTTTTTATTCTTTTCTCCGGAAAAATGCTTTTCTGAGTAAAAGAAAAAAAAACTCATAAAATAAATATTTTGCCTTTTAACGTGTTTATTTTTTTAGTACACATAAATGAAAAAACATTCCAAAAACATTATACTTTCAGAAGATCTTGGAAACTTGACATTTCATTAAACCTTTAATCGTTTAATTAAATTTAAAAATTTAATTTTCATTTTATTAAAGAGTCTACGTTTAAATGAAATATTTAAATGAATATACATTACAAAAATAATTATTTAGATAGAAAAGTACGATTTTTTATTCGCACCACTGCACACACATCTAGTAATTCGACTTAATACATTAAACATAAACTTAATGTAACAATAGGCATTATAATACTTCTGTATGAAAGTTCTGAAAAATATATAACTGAATTATTTTCACTTTTATATTCTGTGACAGATAGGTGAACAAATAGACATAGCAGTTTTTAAAACTTTTAAATACCACTACTTCAGTGCGCCCCTCCTGTGTTTGAGAGGTCTGCTCGTAAACCATATAAACGAGAGATGCAGAGTTCAAACCCAATCGCAACCGTCGGATTAATCATTTGGAGTTTTACGTGGTATTCGTGGATGGTTGATTTAATTTGATTTGATTGCTTAAGAGGTATTGCTCAGACAAAAAAAATAGTCTTTAGAGCATGGTGTATCTCCCGGTTTCCTTTGTTAATGTCTTAAAAAAATAAAAAGCTAGAGCTCAATCCGGCGAAAACCGGGAAAATGGGCCGTATTTAAATATATTTTAGAGCAAAACGTTCTGGACTTAAGGCTGGTCCTGCCAGAGAAATCCCAAACGCAAACAAGAGCTAAGGCTTTACAGACTTTGGCGATTGCTTCCGGAAAACAAATTATCCACACGATACTGGACAGCGACTTGGCATCGGTAGGTGGTGGAAGCTTGAGCTGCTATCAGATTCACGATCGTTACCAGATACAAACTTTTCAGCCGATTTTAACTCTAACTTTTTCCCGTTCAAAGAGAGAAAAATGTTACAATTGTCTTGAAAAAAATCGGAGGAAAAGCAGTACTACAAGTACCAGGCGTTAATATTTATCGCCTATTCGTATTAATCGCTTATATCTGATTTGTTGAAGTTATAAATGCTGGATGAGAAGTTTCGGCTAGCGGAGACTTTTTTGGAACTGCGGAAAAAGTTGGAGAACATTGCTGTTTGTTATCACACTAGGTGTTGTGAGGATATTTCGCGAAAAGTTGGAGGAAATCAGAATTAAAATTCTTCTCAATCAAGAATTAAAATCTTAAAATTCTCTTGAAATGTTGGTGAGTCTGATAGCTGCATTATGGGGTGTTAGGAGAAACTCCTATGTGTTACTCTGTGACAATGGTACTCGCGACAGATCACAAAGATTACAAGTGCGACGAATGACAAACACTTACTTTAAGTTATATTGGAAAGGTATGTTAAGTGCTCATACATATATTTCAGTTTCCTTATAATAGCGGGGCGTGTGAGGATATCATTAAGACAGTTTCTAGGCATACATATTGGTTAGGGTCCCTTATAAAGACAACCCATTCCCCTTCGGTTCTATATCCTTAGTGTCGATAATTGGCCGTCATAAAGAACGCCCTTAAAATTTATATAACTATCGTATTTAATCGAAATTTTTGTCACTGTATATGGCAAGCATTACTAACAATTAGTTTATAAACAAAGTTTGAAAAGTTGGTTGATAGATAATTCAAACTTAAATTCTGATTAAATGAATTAATGTAAAATTTTTATATTTGACTTCTTGACATTTTAAAGATATATCATCCCTTAATGATAATTCAGGACATCTATAGATGTTTGGTTGTCTCGTAATCAAATTTCTCATTTCAGTGAGTCGATTTCACTTTTTAAAAAAATCTGATTCCTAAACAATACATGCTCAATCATACAAATTGCATCCTAATGCTCTGATGTCAGAATAAATTTGTTATGGTTTTAATCTTAAATTTCTGGCTGTGTATAACTGCATGATAGTGAAGCTAATTGTCAGATTTCTAATTATTCTGGAAAATATATAAATGAAGTTAAAAATTTACTGAAAAAAATAATGAAATAAAATGTAAGAGAATTCAGTCGAAACTCTTTAATATCTATCATTCCTTTAAAACATTCAATGAAAATAATTCGTTTAAAACTAATGAAAATACTTTAGACTTTTTTCGAAGTAAGGAATTTCACAATACTTCTTTTAGTTCTACTTCGAAGAACATGGAATGCCTGAAATGTTCTACAATATAATTATACCGTTAAATCAATTTAACTTAATGATTTCGTCTTACACATTTTCACATTAAAGTCTGGTTTAAAGACATTACTTACGAATTATAACATTAGTTTAGAAATGTTTAAAAAACGAACTATTTTTAAGCAATCATTTTTCTTATTCAAGCAATTATTATTTAAATGCAATACCCTTTGACTTTTTAGAAGTTCATTCGATGTGCAGTTTTATATGAACAAACAGTTATACAGAGTGGTGGACAAAGCCTAAAATCATTTGTTGCAGGAATCAAAGTTGGGCAATTAACACTTACTAACAATTGTATTATTAAATTATTATAGCAAATAAAAATTAATTAAAAATTTAAATGAAGGTAACCAAATAGTTTAATTACTATTTTTGAAATAAAAAAATTAATTACATGATACAAACACTGCAGATATTACTATACAATTACTATACAATAGACATTTTATTAATTTTCAGCAAAAACATGCTTTTATTTGCTTCAGAATTAAAAAAATTATTCAACCATATATAGGCTAAAAAAATCTTTCACTATATATCTAATATGCACGCTACACAATATTTTGTATTAAAGAGATCTGAGACACATAAATTTTCAAATTCTCTAAAAAAATTACTGTATATATGTATATGTATGTATGATGTATATATATATATATATATATATATATATATATACTTAAATTACATTTGAAACATGTTTCCATCTTAATTGAAACAGGAAGCATTCGTTATGGTTAGTTTTCAAAATCTAGCTTTCAATCAATGGTTGTCATGGACCCCACTTCTTGTGAAAAATCTTCACTTGAAAAAAATCTCTAACATTACAAAATTTTTTTCTAGGAAACTAGGTTTCCTAGAGTTTTTTATGTAACGGTAACAGCAAAAAATCATGTATCCTGTTCTGTTGCATGAATTTTTGCTGTTATTGTTACATAAAAATTCTAGGAAACCAAGATACCTTCAAAAAGTTAAAAAACTTTACAGATTTTTTTTTAAAGTGTTCATGGCGGATTGTTTCATTATTTCTAGCATTTAAATAGTTATAAGTCAAGAATTGTTAAAGATAATTGGTTAAAATATGGAATATGAATTTGTAAAAAATATTTACTTTTTAAAATATGACTTAAAATTTTTTTGAAATATTTTTAGGGTTCTGCAACTAAAAAGTGAAAATGGAACCATTGTAAGATCTCCCCTGTTTATCTGTCCATCTGTCATAGACAAGCTCAAATTTGGAGGACGTAATAAATAATTTGACCCACATATTTACAGATTATTAAACATTTACAAATATATTTAGGAAGAGGGCAGGGGGCTAATTAAATTACTTTAAAAAAAAGGTTTTTTTTCTTATTATTGCATATTGTGTGGGATATTATGTGAAAGCATTTCTAACGCTGAAATAAAAATATATATATATTTATTTTAATTTTAGGTTTTATTTTTTAGAACTATAGGTAGAAAATACAGTGCAAATCCTTCATCTAATTCCGAATCTACTGGAACTAAAATTAAAAAGAAAATTAGAGGTTATGGATATTACTTTAAACCTTGCAAGAAAACTATAAAAAAATACACTAGATCACATAGTTTTTCAAAAAAAAATATGTTACACACAAATTTCGATTTGTGAGCATTGAACAAAGGTGTTGAGGCGCGTTAGGAGTATCTATCGTAGCAGAAGCATAAAAGCATTCTGACAGTGATTTTTGAAAAAAATCATCAGTAATCATCCGAGATATTAACCCTTAAAGAGAGGGCTGATTTGGACATGAATAATGACGGGGAAGGTGTACTCTGCACATCATCGGTTTTTAAGCCTAGATAACATCTTGCTTCTTACTGTTGCAAACATAGTAATTTAATTCGAATTAAATACATAAATCGGGGTTTCGTAAGCATAAGATTTTTTTTTAAATTATCCAATTTAGAATCAGGACTTTTTTTAAAGCATCATTTGCCTTATTTAATGCAAAAAGTTCATTACTTGGACATAGCGACCGCTATGTTACAAAAATTTTTATATTCAAATTTCTAATTTTTTAAAATTATTATTCCTTATGCAATCGAGCACTTCATAAATAGTGTGAGGCTCGCGAGTATTTAGAATTGAATAGTTCTCTCATTACATTTCCTGTGCATTTAAAAGTTAATTAAAAACCTATCTGGAAAACGCGCCACAGACTAAAGCGGTTTTGCAAATTTGCAAGCTCCTTCCTATATGAGCGCTTATAGCACGATGCCAAGTTTAAACATTGAACAAGGATTTTGTGTTGGCTGCACTGGAAAAAGAAAAGATAATTACTACGTTGAGTTTAGTTTTATGAAATGTCAAAAGAAGTTTAAATATGAACTACCTTTTATTCTTAGTGCCAAGTTATGTTCCTTATAAATAGATAAGGATAAGTTAAAAAAAAAGAGTTACACAGAATAGCAATATTTGATATTATTTAGGCTTCATATCTCTTTGAACTTTTATGATTTACCAATTCATACTTTACAAGTATATGTACCTACTACTACACCCTACATTGTATTGTTTTTTACGAAGTCTTTTAATTATTTCGGCATTTTTTTTAATAATCCAGTTATTCCTTCGAGATGAGAACACTTTGTTTACTTTTTATTCTTTAATCACTGGTTTTTCAAACCAAAATTCTCTGTTATTGAATCGCGAAAATGCCCCATTTTAATAAGATAAACTTTGGAATAAAAAAATAAGTGATGGGAATAATGAAAGATTTTGAGAATTTAAAGTGGCATGTATACCAGTCGTTCGTTCCCAAGGGGTAAATAATTCCTTTGTTTATTGCACGAACCCTCTGAGTACAAGTAATACTCGCACTCGATCTTTTTTTTACTGTTTTATTATTTATTTAATTAAAATTTTTAAAATGCTGATTCAAAATTAAAACTTATACATTTCTTTTTATTTAAATAAAATTTTTATTTATATAAATGAAAAAACAATTGAAATTCTATAAATAATATTTCGAGTTATAACGATTTTAAATTACCCACTTTTTAAATAAAGTTTAAAGTTTTTTTAATATGCAATACTTTGTGGATTTTGTTTATAAAAAATATTGTTAACCATCGCAAAAAGTTTCAAAATTTTATCTCAATAAATAAAAATTATTTGAAAATGCGTCTCAGACACCCTTAATTGAAGAAGACACAAGACAAAAACTGTTTTAAGTAGTTAAATTTACATGAGTAAAAATAGTAACAATATGTATCTTAGATGCGCGTTCTAAGAGTAACAAGATGAATGACATATTTTTATTAATTAAACTTTTATGTTATTTATTATTGACATATGCTAATTTATATTCAGAGAAGAATTATGTGTTTTTTTTTCGCTGCAAAAGACAGAGAATGGGGACAATTGCTTTATTTTGAACAATATTAAATACAACCCGCCACACAAAATTTTAATTATTTCAAATATCTTATTTATAACTTCTATAAAAACATTTTTGTACATCCTTTAAACTCATTCTTTTCAAATTAGTATACAAACAACAATTATCACAATATTAAAATATTAAAATATTAGGATAGAAATAAAAACCTAAAAGCAAAATATTTTCAAATCCAGCAGTTTCAAAATATTTCTTTAAAATTTTAAGAGCAAGTAATATAATAATGAAAACGCCTTTTAAATTTCTTTCTACATAAAATTTAAACTAAACATTTAATATATTCATGAATCTGAAAAGATAACGTAAATTTTCTAACTGCTGTAAAGTTCTTTCAGCCTTTGCTATAAATAGATTTTTGAGAAGCCGCGATGCCATTGTAAAGACGTCTTTGATAAAAGTCACTATTTCATGAGACAGAAAAAATTATCTTTTATGGTATGTCTTCATTAAGTTAAAGCCCTTTTTGGGAAAATAATCAACTCGGGAAGTAGTTTTGAAATAAATTGTCTTTATAGATAGAATGAAGAGGCAACGTGCAATATTACAAAATATTTATTAAATACCGAATCATAAAAATAGATTGTGTAACGGAGGTTTTAAATAATGAATTACACTGTAAAACATTTGTGTAACTTTATTCCATTTAATGGAGTGCTTTAACCGATATAACCGGTGTAACGTTGCAATGTTACATCAGTAATATACGTTTAAATTACACCGTTATATAAATGAACAAAATTATTTCATTAAATATAGGCAGCAGCTGCCATCAATTTCACGGAATAACGTTACACAAATGTTTTACAGTAAATTTATAAATGTATTGAGACAAGGTTAATATGAAAGTAGTATTTTTTTTTAAATATAGCACTATTTTTGTATTACTTATTCTTACTAATGTAATTAAAATGTTATTTCTAAAAAGTAAATTGTGATACATATATATGCATGTATGCGTATTTTCTGTGCGGTAGTTTACTAAAAACATATTTTTCGCATACTTTAGTACAATATATTGCTTGTATACTGTACTTTTTAGTTCTAAAAACTGTGAAAAAGGGTGCATATTATCTAATTCAAAATTCTTTAATAGAAATATAAAAAGAATGCAACGTCTGTCCGGTACTTTTAATAGTGCAGTTTTTACTCAAAAAATGTAGACGTAAATTATAAGTTTTATAAGACTTTAGCAATCTTATCTATATCTTTTATATAAAGATATTAATACCTGCACAAAATAAAAAATAATTCTACGTTAAAGCAAGTAAAGAAGTATACAATAAGTCTTCATAAAATATGTTTATTTTTATATTGACCTTGCCGCAACGCATTTATAAGCAGCGCATTATTTAAATCCTCAGTCATACAATTTGTTTTCATAGTTGAAAATTTAATAAACAATTTGTAATATTGTACATTGCTTTCTTCATTATATCTATAAAGAAAATTTATTTTCAAATTGCTTCCTTACTCTGCGGTTTTCCTAAAAAGGGTTATAGCTTAATGAAGACCTTCCATAAAATATATTCTGCCTCATGAATTAGTTACTTTTATCAAACAATGGCCACAATGGCACCGAGGTTTGTCATAAATCTATTTATAGAAGATACTGAATGGACTTTCTCAGCATTTAAATAATAAGTAATATTAAGTAATATTAAATAATATAAAATAACAAAAATATTACGTTACTTTTATTACATAATATTACTTTTCAGATTTATAAATATATATTAAATATTTAGTTTAAATTTTATGTAGAAAGTTTTTAAAGATAAAGAAAATTATTTTTTTTTATCAAATATTGTCTGATTTTCTATTTTTAAAGGAAATATTTTGAAAATAGTAACACATTTTTTTCTAGCTTTTCATTTATATTTTAATATTTTGCTAATCATTGTTTGTTGAACAATTAAAAAAGTAAGCGTTTGGAAGACGTATAAAAATGTTTTGACAGGTAAGCAGAAGAATAAGACGAATTTTATGTAAGGCTCATAAATGGATTACGAATCAATTTTTTTCAATGTTTTCAGAAAAAAATATTGATTGTATAATTTTGATAGTACAATAATAAAAATATGAAAATAAAAACAATAAATAGCCATATTTTCAAATTATACTTAAATATTCGCTGTCTGTTCACCCCTTACTAGACAATTTCCGCACTATTTCTGATAATTTAATACAATTCACGAAAATAGTTTGGTACGACATTCAGAAACAAAATTTCACAGACAATCAAAGCTCCGTGTATAATAACGCAAGAACTTTGCTCATGACAACTCTAACTGTACTAAAAATCCAAAAATCCATAATGTCTCTCAAATCGTTAATATGAAAAGCAAATTATTGGTTGTTTGCTAACTTACTAACTTTGTAATGCTATATTTATTTCAAGCTGTTTTGACAAGAAATATTTTGTGTGTATTCACCTCAGATAATGCGTCCATTGTAGATAATTCAGCTGCTGGAAACTTAGACAATTGATTAATACAATTTACTAGAAAAATGATTGTCGTTGTATTTTGTCAACAATTTTCAAATACTATAAGGAAAGAAATCGATTGATTTTTGTATAAAGAGGTTGAAATTTTTAATGACTTTTCCTTCATTTCCCGATATGCTAGAATTACAAAATTTATGTTTGTGTCCTATGATAATATACGGCTCGTAACGTTTTAACACATGTAAAACATAACTACAAATAAGTACAGTTTTTAAGACATTTTTTTCGTTAGCCAACCACTGATGATAAACAGCAAATTGTAAAAAAAACATTCGGTTCCAACATGGTTCCAACTTTATACGAATTACAAGAAAAAATAATGTAATTATGCACTAAATCATGCTCTGAAACATTTCCTATCTTACAGCGAAACTGCAGTAACGACATATCATATTTTATATGACATGTCGTTTCATATTTTAAGAATTTTTATCACATATTATATTTTCATCATCATTTCATCAATATTATCCTAGAGGAAGGTTGTTTATCAGCATCTGGTGACTATTAAGAAAGTGCGTCAAACTATAATCAGTCAAACTTTTTTATCACAATAATAATTAAATATTAGCATTTAAAAATGATGATTATATAATCTAAACTGATTACGTTCTTATTTATAATAAAGATCCTCTGTCCAAAAGTTTTTCAATATTTTAACAGTCAAAAATTTTGATGAAAATATTACAATAATCGTTACAATTTTCGACGGCCAAACTTTTTATAAAAAATCGTTAAATATTAAAATTCTAAAATTTATTCCAAAATATGCATATTTTGACGGAATAAGTCACACTTTTTGATGAATATCTTAGAATAAGCGTAAAATTTTAGGGTTTAGTGGAGTATAAAAAGTGTGCTATAATATGTGCCATATACTACTAACAACATTACATAAACATTTTAAAATGGAAAAACAATTAAAAAAGAGAGGGGTGCAAACATTATTAAGGAAGGGGGATGAGTGCTAACCAGTAGATCATATTATTACATATAGCGATTGTGACTACTCAACAGATTCACTTACCCAATGACTACGAGTAAAAGATAACACAAAACAGGGCTGAATTTGAAATAAATTCCAACTTCTGCAATTCAAATACAATTTCTTAAAATAAATTTTAATTTTTCTTGAGTTTAAAGTTATTTTCTAATTTTTAAAAAGGCATAGCTTTACTTGTATATAAAATAAAGAATTGGTTAGGTAGTATCTACGTGTTCCTATTCTCTTTTATCATTATTACCTATTTTTATTAACCCTATTAAAGCTAGAATCAAAATAATTAAAAATTATAACATTTGTTCCGAATCACCCCTATCTGCGGGGTGAATCGGAAAACTATTATGTATATATATATATATATAAACAATAACAAATGTTACATTTTTGCCTAAAAAGTAAAGAACAAAACAAAACTGAAGTATCTAGCAAAAAAAATAAAAGAATTAAAAAATCAGTTATTTCTTTTTTTAACGTTAAAGTTGAAAAGTGTTCCAATTCACCCCATTTTACGGTATATACCTTTATAAAAATATGCTATACCATAAATAGTCACATAAAGTGTACCATAAATTTTAACAGTAGTTATAAATTAAATAGCAGAAATAATTTCATTCCACTGCTTGAATAACTGATACGTTAAACTAATAATTTAAATTCATAAAAGTCTCTCCCAGAATCAAAGTAAAAAAGAAACGTGATAACACATAAGTTTTATGCAAATTATTTATAATAAAATTTATACATTTAGAAGCCAGTATTAAATATTAAAATTCCAAATGTAACGTAAATATCATACATGCCACCAAATTTATACTGAAAGTGTTTCTTTAGATTCTAAAATATACAAGAAAGAAAGATATTCTGCTATGTTATATTCCAAAGAGACAATGCTAATCAGACATTATTATCTGTCATTGAAGATTCTGCGAGTATTAGTACAAAAACCGCAATAATAACCATTGAGCTCTACAATAATACAGACGGCTAACTCTCCATTCTGATACATTGAATCCAGCGGCCCGCGCATGAATATAATGCCAAAGATTTTCCGAGGCAAATTTTTGGCAATAGATAGATTTCTTTCCCATGGGGCAAATATTTTCAAATTGGATTTTTTTTACATTCATGACGAAGCTGTCATAATATTGACTAACATATTTTTTCTTAAAAAAAAAAAACTATTGCTTTTACTTAAATTTATCCTTTTTTATATTATTTAAAAATAAAATTTTAGTTAAACTCAACAAAAAAACTTAAACATTTGTTAAATATTGCTCATAAAAATATCCAAACGGTGTAGATGTAACCAAAAATAATAAAGCGTTTGCGAAACTGCGTGTAATAATAAGAAAATTGAGGACTTATTACTTGAGCTTATTCAAGGTGACGAGTGGTTACATAAAAACACAGTCAATATAGAAGATAAATATCAGTATTTTGTTAAAGATAAATTCAGTTTATATAATCGCTTTATATTATTTGAAGTATTTTCTGTAATAAATTACTGGTAGTTTTCTTTTTTAACCGACTTCAAGGAGGAGGTTATGATTTCGACCTGTATGTATTTGTTGTTCACGCATAACTTTCGTAAATATGAACCGATTTTGATAATTCTTTTTTTGTTTGAAAGCGTATGGGGCCTATGTGGTCCCATTCAAATTTCATAAAAATCTGTTGATTAGAACTTTTTAAAAAATTTAAACATTAAAATTCAATATCTTTTCGAAGCAATCGACCAATTAGAAACGTTCATTTTTCATGTTTTTAAGTTACACTTACATAGACACACGATCTTTTCAAAGTGTGAAATCCTAACTGAACAAGGTTTACATTTATTAACAGTGTACACTGTAAAAAATTGACCCTTTTGCTGCATAATCACTCCCCCGTTTTTATAGAATATCTCTCTCTTGACCCATGAGAATTCTCCACGATAGGCTGAAGTAATCGTTTTCTATAAAAGCGGTGGATTGACGATGCAGCAAAAGGGCCAAATTTTTTACAGTGTACACTGTAAAAATTTTGATCCTTTTGTTGTATCGTCACTCCCCCGCTTTTATTGAATATCTCTCCTTTTTACCCATGAGAATGCTCCATGACACATTGTTAAAAATTTGACCCATTTGCTGCAGCGTCACACCATAGCTTTTATAGAATATGTGTTTTATAACCAATGAGAATGCTCCATAACACAGTAAAGTTATCGTTTTCTATAAAAGCGGTGGACTGATGATGCAGCAAAAGGCTCAAAGTTTTTGTAGTGTAATTGGGACAAAAGCGTCTGTAAAAGAAATATTTGGGAATCAAATGCTGTCACTCTCTTATAAAGGCAGCCAGGTATAGGTAATGAGTTTCAGATTCCTCATGGAATACGCCACCGCTCATTTCCAATTGCGAAATTTTAAGATGGAGGGCCAAAATCACAGTCAGGTGTGATCCAGCGACCTCATTGGTCGTGTGGTATAGGTGGAAATCACGAACGCGTTTCTCCATTTGAAAAAGAGTAAGGGGTAAAGTAATTTTGAAGCAATTGTTACAGTCTGTTCTTATTTACGATAAACCATCGAAATTAACTCAATTAAGATATTTTGATGACATTATATAAAATGAGAGTGAAAAATAGATTATAAATGAAAACAGATAAGATTTACATCAAATTGACGCTACGATATTTTTTCGAAAAAAGAAGTAAGGCGACATTTCGCCTACCGTTAAGAGATTGTTCTCTGAAAAGGACGCGTCTCAATGACCAATGAGGTGTTTGGATTTCACCGGACTGTGATTTTGACCCTCCATTTTAAAATTTCGCTTTCCGATTACAGTGTCACTGTAAAAAATGTGACTCTCTTGCTGCATCGTCACTCCCCTGCTTTTGTAGAATATCTCTCTTTTGACCCATGAGAATGCTTCGCAATTGGGTGAAGTAATCGTTTTCTATAAAAGCAATAGAGTGATGATATAGCAAAAGTCTAAAATTTTTTACAGTGTAGGATTCCTCGATATGAATATGACGACACATCTAGCACAGTATATAATTGGTTGAAACGATTCTGGACAAAAACGAGTCACCAAGCATCTTGTTGAGCGGGCAATTTTCGTCAATCTTATTAACTTCTCATACGAGTACAATCGAATTCTTCCAGGAAATCATCATCAAATTTCATAATAAAAAATGCCTGGCAATGCAATGCACTGTTAAAAATTTGCAACTTTTGCTGCATCGTCACTCCATCGCTTTTACAGTATATATTTATTTTTATCAATGAGAATCCTTCATAATGCATTTAACTAATCGTTTTCTATATAAGCGGTGAAGTGATGATACACTGTTAGAAATCTGCTACATTTTGTTGCAACGCACTCCGCCGCTTGTATATAATGTCTCTACTGAGACCTATGAGAATGCTCCTTAATACAGTCAAGTAACCGTTTTCTATACAAGCGCTGGAGTGCGTAGCAAAAAAATGCAGCAGATTTTTAACAGTGTACAGCAAAAATATCAAATTTTTAACAGTGTAGTTGGGACAAAAGCGTCTGTAAATAAATATTTGGGAATCAAATGCTGTCACTCTCTTATAGAGGCAGCCAGGTATTGGTTATGAGTTTCATATTCCTCGACGAATCGCCACTGCTCATTTCCGATGCCATTACTGCCTGTATAGGTATTAGATTGTTGCTGTTTATCGATTGGAGCATAGTGCGATTTTTTCTAAAATTTTTCTTTTTCCTTTTTCTGAGTGAAGGGGGAGTACTTTTGACTGACTACACTAGAAAAGCATTTTACTATACATTAATATATGAAGTCATTTTGCTGCGTGCTCATATATGGAAGCACTATATCGCGCTCTTATGTGTAAGGACACTTTACTTGATGGATTGTCACCTTTTGATACCCACTTTCGATGACCGTAGGATTCGATGCACACTAAGATTTCATAAATGCGGTAGCTTTTCGAAGTGGCAGATCTTGTCTGAAGAAGTTACCATACAAAGAAATTCTTAAGATTCACAACGATACTAACCGATATTGTAAGTGGTTTCAGAAAAGTTGACAATCAAACAGTGACAAGTAAACTGAATACATCAGAACTTAGCAAAGTGCGTACATTAATAATGCATTGCAAAGAGCTATCGTGTGCCAGTACACATAATTATGTACTACGGTATGCATAACTAAAAAGTAGGAAATAAAATAAGCTTTTTAAGAAAAAAATATCAACCGACTTCAAAAAAGCGCTAAAAAGAATTAAATAATTCTTTAAAATTCTCTAATGACAAAACGTTATCCAATAAGCACACATCGGATATCAGGTACCGGCATAAAGAACGGTTAAATTTAATATGTATAATTTAATATCCACCAAACATAGATTTTAGAGATAATATTATTTTACAAGAGATGAATTGACATATTTATGATTTATTTTATGAATATATACATATAAAAAGTAATGAATTACTTTTTGAAGTTGGTGCCAAACTATTTGATGTATATTAAGAATTGTAGCTAAATTATGCATAGTACCATAATTAAAATGGGGATAATCATTATCGATTGTGATTGTTTGGCACCAACTTCAAAAAGTAATTCATTACTTTTTATATGTATATATTCATAAAATAAATCATAAATATGTCAATTCATCTCTTGTAAAATAATATTATCTCTAAAATCTATGTTTGGTGGATATTAAATTATACATATTAAATTTAACCGTTCTTTATGCCGGTACCTGATATCCGATGTGTGCTTATTGGATAACGTTTTGTCATTAGAGAATTTTAAAGAATTATTTAATTCTTTTTAGCGCTTTTTTGAAGTCGGTTGATATTTTTTTCTTAAAAAGCTTATTTTATTCGTGACTGTGTTTTCCCGGTTTTCCCTGACCACTTGCCACCCTGATATTGAAAGTGCGATGTGGTCCCGGCAGAGAGTCAATCGGTGAGTTGGTCCTCCGTGTTATTCTTGAACACAGTGATAATAGCATTATATCATCGCATATTTTTTAAGGAATTTGTGCCTAATATATTTTTGAAAAGAAAAAACAAAGCAACTTTAAAATATGTCACCAATTATCTTATAGGCATAATGTGTAAAAGTTTTCTCTGATTTTAAACATTAAATTGAAATATTTTTGAAAAAAACAGTATATTCTGTTAAATTCTATTCATGTTAGCCGCTACTAAAAATGTTAAATTAACTTGTAAAAGACTTTGTTTCTTTCATGCGTATGTTGCGAAAGCATGAAAGAATTGTTAGTTACAATGTAATTCATTATCAGTGATTACAACAGTTTCTTTTCTACACTTGTAGGATTTCCTAATTTGTAAAAGTTTAGAAATTGTGTCTTTGCAGTTTTTTACAGCAAACGGTACCATCATACAATAGAACGCCGATTATCGGAACCCCAATTATCCGAACTTCCAATTATTTAAACAATCTATTTCTCTGAAAAAGTTTCTTAACCGAGCTCCCTATTAACTAAACACCCTATTTCTTTCATTTTCTCCCCTTCAGATTTAGCATGCGAAGTGAAATTGCCGAATAGCGTATCCTTGGGGGCAGTAAAAACTTAAAAATTATTAAAAAATATGAAAATTAATGCTCTGAAAATTACCCAGTTATACTACATAACGAAACTTTTGAAATAGTTGTAAACAGATATGAAATGATCCGAAAAGTAGAAGAACGCTGATCTTTTTCAACTAACACATTTAAGAATAAGGCGAGATATGACAGTGTTGAAAATAATGTATTTTTTGAAGCAAGCAACAATCGAAAGCTTTTTTGCTTAAATTATAATCTTTGGAGTTCAGGAGATCATGCAAAAAGAAAATAGAAAATTTTAAATGTTAAAAAGTATACAATAAAAATTAAAAATACGAAAAACTAATAAAAAATATAATTTTTTAAACACGTTAACGTTAATTAGTGTACTCCTAAGCCCAGATATTTTTTTTTATTATAGTCAGGAACAACCTTTAAATTGTTTGTTCATTTATCGGAACTTTTGCTTAGTGGAATTAGGGTTGGTGCCGATTTGTTAGGATAATTGGCGTTTTATTGTACCATATTCTAACCGCACTATAATAGAATAATTACTATGACAACATCAGTTTAATTGCAAGTGCCCGATCCTAGTTCTAACTACATCTATTGATCTAAAAATAAAATATTCACAAATCAGTTACAAAGTTCTGATGGAATTCATTGAAGCAGGCAAATTGAAAGCGCATTATATTCAAGTCAATTCAGAATTTCCTTTTAATTATTATTTTTAGTTCCTCCTGTTTTCTGTTATATGTTTAACACTATTCTATAAACCTATTTCTACAAAAAGGTGTCTTTTGACACAATTGCGTTTGAATGCAAAAAATTGTTAAAACTCTTGATATTTCAAATTAACAATTAAATGACAAAAAAATACTTATAAAAAATTATTAAACTTCGAGAGTAATTTTAAGTTAAAATCCGAAAAATGTCTTCAACTTGACAAAAAAAGCGAAAAAATTTTAGGTATTAACATTTATAGCAATTATTGGTCTTGAAGCATAGCAATGTTCAAAAACTTACTTTAAGTGCCGATGAACAACAAAACATGGAAATTATCAAACGTAAGTTTGCTGAATATATCACTCTTAAAGTTAATTACACTTTTGAATGTGTTCAAGTTTAATCAAATTAAACAAACGTAAGATGAAGTGGTCAAAGATTTTTTAACCAGCCTTAAATTACAAGCTTCATGTTGTAAGCTACGGATTATTGAAAAGTTGCTTTATGACAGGATTATTGGTGGAATTCAAGATAACGACGTTCGTGAAACATTTTTAGAATGCTGATTAAAACTTAGATAAAGATGAGAAGATTTGCGTAGCTCTTGCATAGCCTGCATCTGAAAATGCCTCACAACAATTAAAAAACATTGTGAACGATAATAAACTGCAAATTATAGCTTCTACAATATCGAAAAAATTCCCTTAATTCGAGCATAATTTTGGTTTATTAAAAGAAAAGAATTATTCAAATACAAAATTCTTTAAAGTAAGAAATGATTATAGATATTGTGGTTGTGTCCATAAAATTAATGAATGCCCAGAATTTGGCAAGAAATGTGAGATTTGTTAAAACCATTTTGCACAAAAAATATAGGTCAAAAATCCGAAAAAGGTACAAAGTGTAAGAACTTGAAAATGTTGACACGATTACAGGAGATAAAAATATCTTGATAGCACGCTTTGATGTTAATAAATCAGACTGGTTTGAGACCGTTACAATTAACAACAAGGGTATTCCTATGAAACTTCACACCAGTGCCCAGTGTAATGCTACCTCATTTAGCTTAGCAGAAGAATTACATTTAAAAATAACACCTTCAAATATTTGTAGACTCCCAAATTCAGCTTCCACGTTCCGATTTGTTTCAAGGAATAGAGTATATAAAAAATTCAGACTTCAACAGCTGAATTTTCAAAGGACTTCTTTCAAAAAGATATCAAACCATATAGTAGAGTTCCGTTTAATATAGGAAAAAATGTGAAACAGGAACTTGATAAAATGGTTAAGATTGGCTTTAAGAAAGTAGAAGAACTTACACTAATTTGTAACAACATGGTTATTGTTAAACAGAACAGAGAAAAATAAGAATTTGCATCGATCCTTCTGATCTGAATAAAATACTTTTGTGATGATAATTTCTACTAAAAATTTCAGAAAAAGTTGCTTCTAATGTGGGTGGATCAAACTATTTCACGAAAATAGATTTGAAAAACAGTTTGTTTTTGAAAGTTTGCCTTATATCCACCAACTCTTGACAATTAGTACTCCATGGGGAATGTATTACTTTCTTTGTGTTCTATTCGATATAAAATCGGCTCCAGTAATTTTTCAGATTGAAATGCAAAAGATTCAACAAGGCATACAGGTGTTGAAAACTCAATGGATGACATCTAAAT
Source organism: Maratus speculifer (assembly GCA_964019185.1). Classification (NCBI taxonomy): domain Eukaryota; kingdom Metazoa; phylum Arthropoda; class Arachnida; order Araneae; family Salticidae; genus Maratus; species Maratus speculifer. The sequence goes on from OZ025291.1 coordinate 206,195,705, forward strand.
TCATGCGGCTGACATTAATATTCTCTGTTCAAACACTCGATTAGCACTGAAAATACTAAGAAATATAGGAACTAAACTGAAAAACGGCAATTGTGAAATTGAAATTCGGAAAGTAAAATACTTAGGACATATCCTCACATGTGACGGTATTATTGACCCAGAGAAAGTTGAAACAACAGAAGCACCTATTAGCAAAAAAGAGTTAAAAAGATTACTTGGCATGATTCAGTAGCTATATAAGTTTGTTCCAAATCTTTCGGAAAAGACACATGATATGAGATTGCTAATGAAGAAAAACAGAGTATGGATTTGGAATAATGAATTAGATAGACATTTAGAATTATTGAAGAAAACACCTTTACTTAATTATTACAGTTAAAAAAAATATTATAATTCTAGTTATGCTAATTATTTCGCATTAGATGTTGTATTACTCCAAGGAGCAGACCCATAGTTTTCTTGTCCATAACTATGAATGAAGCTCAATAATCTTATCCTCAAATAGAAAATGAAGCCCTGGCAATGAAACTCGGATGCTAAAATGTTTGTCAATATATCTATGGAAATGAGGTGAATATTGAGACTGATCACAAGCCTCTGTAATCTATTTTCAACAAATCAAGAAATTGAATTCCATTGATTTTGAAATTTTTTTCCAGAATTTCAACGTATGCTTCAAAAATTTGCTACAAACGAGGAAAAGAAATGTCCATAGTGCATTTACTTAGCGTATATTGCAATAATGAAGATTCGCAATAGGAGAGCAACTATCAGCTTCTGTTTTTAATCCCAACTGCAACCGCAGTTTTAAACTTTTGCAAAATTTTGGAAATACATATCCGAAACTATTAAAGCATTTCATATCTACAGGTTCGCCTTAAAACAGAAATTCTATTCCACATTTATGCAAAAAGTACCTATCATTTTTGGATGAACTCTCAGTTAAAAAAGATTTAATCTTAAAGGAATTCAACATAATTATCCCGGAGAAATATAGAGAAAAGGGATTAGTAAATCTTCATAAAGGACATTTGAGCATAAGAAGTTGTCTCCGAAGAACTTGAGAATTCATGTTTTGCCCGGGAATGTCGAAAGACATAATTTTGATGTTAGAGTGTTGTATAGTTTGTCCTAAAACTCAGAAGTTATCTCCGACAGAGCCATTAATTTCAAACGAGTTCCCTAAACTACCCTGTGAAATTCTTGCATCTGATGCACTTACCTATCAAGATGTTGATAATCTATTTATCACAGATAGTTGTTTTGGTTTTATTGATTTTAAACCTTTAAAATATTTGACTACCAAGTTTAGAACAGAGATCCACAAATATAGATTTAGTGTCCATGGAATTCCTAGAGTTATAGAAACTGACAACGCCCTTAATTACCCATCTGCTGAATTTAAGGAATTTTCTCAAGAATGGATGTTTAATAATGAAACTGCAAATTCTTGGTATTCAAAGGGAAAGGGTTTAGCAGAGAAATTTGCACTGACAGCAAAGAATTTGTTAAGGAAATGGAACCTGTCAGGCTAACATATTCATTTATTATAATTGAATTTTAGAAATATACTAAGAGGAAACTTAGGATCACAATCTCGACGTCTCTTCAGCAAACGCCTGTGAACCACAATTCCAATTCCTGAAGAATTGTTAAATCTTAAAGCAATGAGTCAAACTACAGAACATTTAACGGAAACTAGATTAAAACAAAAAATTTACCACGATCTTCGTCTTGTTCCATCTTTCAACATTCCGTAAGATCCAGAACAAAATGTTATGCTAATACAAGCGCCTAGAAATCTGATACCAGGAATAGTAATTTTTCAAGCTGAATCTGGATCATATATTTTTAAGACACCTGAAGTTGAATTTAGGTGAAACTTTAACCAACCAAACCAATTAAGTTGAAATTTCTGATCGAGAGGAAAATGTACTAATAGAGATGGAAAATCAACCTACTACTGCTGATTTTAAACCACACATTTCTACTGGTAAGAATCTAAGTGTACCTGTTCCCTATACGATTGTCAGAAAACCCTCTGTTACTATATCAGGAAGAGTTATGAAATCTATAAAGAAACTACATCTAAAAAAAAAACATTTTGAAAACGGAAATTTTATATAATATTTACTATTATAACATCAATTTAACTTTAACTGAACGAATCTATATCTAGCTGTTTTTATTTAAGTTTCTCTTGTCACTGCTTACATGTTTGCTTCTGATTATTATATACGAGGAGCCCAGAACCCAAGGGGTATAAGTGACAAAATTTAAAAAATTGAGTTAAGTGCACAGGTTATCTGGAAACATGCTTTTTTCAATTCAGGTAAAGAAATATAGGTCATTTTCTTATTATTTGCTGAGTTATAGAGATAAACCACTTTTTTCGAAAAACAAACAATATTGATTAATTATACATTTAAAGAAAATTGTACTCTATTTTTTTAACAGTTATTGAAATGAGAGTTCAAAGATTAAAATGCAACAAGCAGATGTTTCTAATTTCAATTTAGTCAATTGTTATTGATGTTCCAATTTAACATCAATTATCTTTAAACTCAATTTACTCCAAATCGACATTTTGTCACTTGTACCCCTTGGCTTCTGAGGTCGTCATATATAGATATATATATATACGTTATCTAATATAAATGCATAGTAGTTTAAACCGTATATCGTTACGCATACCTCTAGAAAAAAAGATGGGTTTTCTGATTCCAGGAAGGTTTATTAGCAGTTTTGTTTTATTTAAATTGATGTTGTTTTCACTTTTTAAGTAATAACGGTAAAGGGATACATCCCGTTTATCATAAGAATATTTCTCTGAATTTTAAATGAGTGTTGTATTAGATTCTAGGGGACATCATTGCCGAACATCTTTTTCAGAAATTCCAGTATTGGGCAGAAGATAATCGGCAGAATTTCTTACGATATATTTTCCCGTAAGCCTGACACTAAACAATTTATTTTACAAATATACTCATGACCGGTTATTTGAAAGGTACCAAAAGAAGGTATTTCGATTTAAAGATAAAAATTCTGGTTTGAAATATTTTCTATAACTTGAATAAAATCTCTTTCTACGTGTGTTTAACGTTAAATATTCCAAGAATTCAAAAATTATAGATCTATACTTTAGTAAATATTTCTTGATATCGTCGTTAGTGTTTGCCTCTCGATAAGTTCAAATATAAAATATTTTAATTGGAATCATAAATAAGCTCATCCTACTATTTTTCCAAAAGGCATTTTTGCTTAATAAAAGGATCCATTACGGATGACAATTCTTTTCTTAGGAGAAAGTGACATTTAGTAAGGAAGTCTCAACAGTAGAATTAAGGCTTTTCTGGAATCTGTTTATAGTTGCATATAAAAGAAATATTTATATAAGTATATAAAAGAAAGTTGCTTAAATAAATTATTTTCTCTTTGCAAGAATATGGCTTAATTTAGTATTTTATAAGGCGTTGTATTCCTAAGTATTTAATTTATTTAGAAAAATAAATTTATGATAAAGAAAAACAAAACATTTTCAGCAATTTTATTTTTGGATGTTACGATATCAGTTCAATCTCTACTTTTAGAAAACATTCTGATATGCTTTCTCAAGAATGACTTGTATTGAATAAATCTATTTTTCTTTTAATGATTTTTTTTAAATCAGTAGCGTTTTAAAATGAATAAATTTAGAATAAGCGAAAAATTGGTAACTAGTACTAAATGGAGATTAGTTGTAATTATATAAATATGGGGTACTTCTAGGTTATCCCCTCGACCTTTTTCGCCAAATTTTAAAAATCGCCAAACTAATAGCCAGGTTATATTTGTTGACATAATTTTTATTTTAAAGAACGAAAGAACAAATAAATTAGTGACACATGAATAAAAACACAGTTAAAAAGTGAATTTAAAACCACTTGATGACGTTTTAAACATGTGTATCGTGTTTAATGTGACATTCACAATCATCCATTATTGGCATTTAATCTTATAATTTGGCGTCAGATTTTTGGTCGACGGGATAACCTAGAAGTACCAAATATGGATATTTTCAGTTTTATGAAAATGTCACATTTTCATAAATTATTATTATGATTCTTTAATACTCCATTTATAACACCAACTGAAACAAATAATGGAATATTGTGAAAATTTAAGTTATTAATTAAAACTTTTCCGACAAAGTTGAAACGTGTTTGCGATTTCGGTTTGTCTTGCTGTCTGTCAGTCAGTCCGTCTATCACCTGACCGTGCACTCTACTTCTCAGAAATATACTCGGACTGGACGGAAAATTTTGGATGTTATTTACGTTTATCCTAGCATGAACCCTATTTCAAATGAAGTTTTTACAGGGACAATTAAAAAATTTCCTGTTACATTACGACCAAAGGAAAAAACATTTCAAGTGGATATGAAAGATGTTCCAGCCTATCAAACATAAAAAGAGGTTATTTAAAAAATGCATTACAAAGCGCACAAAAATTAAAAAATTGATGATTACAAAGTGCATTAAAATATGCATTTTTGTAAAATATGCGGTGCAAAAGATAGCTATTATTCATTTACATGGGCACATGGGGGTAATTCAATTACATCCTGGTATAGGAAAAAATTCTTTGCAGCTTATTTTAATTCTGCGAAATTTATTCATATATTATGAAACTTCTATAAGTCGGTGAGGTTTACTATAAATTACATCATGTATAATCCGCAATTCGTAGCATTTACAGGGTCAAGCAAACGATTTCATATGGTATATTCTATCCGGAATACTGTATAATAGCGATGATGGCAAAAAATTTAATTTTTAATTATAAAAATAAAAGTTACGGAGATTCAATATATAATATAATAATATAATATATAACTTATGATTCATATATAATTATATATAATTATATATAATATATATCATATAAATAAATATAATAAGAAATAATATACTAACTGAGTACCCGCGCTTCACTATCGTAAATTCTTCCGCTTTCTTAACTTCCTAATTTTATCCATTGCCTATTTTTCATTCTTTTTTTCTGATTGTAATTCTAATACTTCCAACTGAGTGAAAAGCAGATTTTTACACAGATTTTTTTAACAGATTTTTTTTAAAGAATGAAAAGTGCTCGCCGATTTGCTGTCAGCCTACTAGCGGTATAGTATTGGCCTTGTAAGTCAAGGATGTGAGTTCGATTCCTGGCCTCACTATTTTTACTCAGTCGGAAGTATTAGAATTACAACCAGAAAAAAGTTGGAGATTGGACGTGAAGCGTAGCAAAGGAGTTTTAAAAATATTCAGAGCTTTCTGATATATTAGACACTACTTCAGGTACAGTATAGACATCGAAATCTTTGTGTTCCTGTAAATATACATGAAGTAATTTTTATTACGACTCAGCAACGTATATAATATATATATATATAATGTGAAATAGTTTAATATAATTAAAACACGACCCAAACAATGTTTTCCTCTATAGCATTATGTAGTGGAATGCTTTTGTGTGGCCCTGTAATTTAATAATAAATATTCTTTGCATCAAAGATTGTACGGAATGTATATTTCAGTATATATACATACTTCATAGTTTCATGTCAATTTTGTTATGTTCGAATGAGAGTAACACCATTAATATGAATTTGAAACTTTTTTTCTCCATTGAAGATAATGTAAAAGAATACCTTTGATAATCCCTGTAATTGATCTATTCATCCGATTTTCATAAAATTTTAAATGACGCGACAAAATTATGTAATAATTATGTATTTTAAATTTCAAACGATTCAGTTGGGTAGATTTTTAGACAGACGGACGGACTGAATGACAACTATAGGTGCCACATATTTACATAATTACCAACGCACCTAAAAAGAATGAAAGATAGGCTATCGATAAAAATAAAAAGTTAAGAAAGTGGAAAAATTTATCGTAGCTAGGCACGGGTACACAGTGAGTATATTACTTTTCCAACTCCTGCAAAGTATATGCGCATTAAAAAAGGAAAAATAAATATTATGAATATAATAATAATGCAAAATCTGTTCGATACATTTATTAATCTAGTTTGTGAACAAAACTTTTTATTTTTATACAATTTTAGCAATTTTATTTCAATTTTTAACATAAAGATAATAATAATTGACAAAGAAAAATCGCTGTAATTTTTTAAGTTAAAGAAAGTTAAACACTATGCAATAAATTTTCAGTAAAAATACTTTCATATTAACTTCTGCCCAACTAATTTATAAGTAATCCATAAATGAAGACCTCAATCACACAATCTGATTTCATGTTTCAGAATTTATTAAATAATTTGTGATATTGTAAGTAGCCTCATCATTCTAACTATGAAGAAGTTTTATTACCAAAGTACTTCTCGACTATACTGTTTTCCCAAAAAGCGTTTTAACTTAATGAATACTTGCCATTAAGGATAATATTTTCGGTCTTATGAAATGGAGACTTATATTAAAGACGTCTCTACAATTTCATTGCGGCTTATTAGAAATGTATTTCTAGAAGTTAATAAAGAAAACTTTTAGAAAGTATTTAGAAAGTTTATGTTGTCTTTTCAGATTTATGCATTCATTAATTATATTTAGTATAACACTTTTGCAGGAAAAACTGGCTAAAGAAAAAATGGATGAAATATCCCAAGTAAAAAATCAGCAAAAAACCTTAAAAAAACAAGATTTTACACGAATTTTGAAGATCTATATAGGGATTTTGAAGGCAAATTAAATGTGCAGGTTTTTAAAGGGAATTTACTATTTATTAAAAGATTTTATGCAGGCTTTTAGTTGACCTTCAAATTATTAATCGGGTATTTTGAAGGTCTCTTCAGGTTTTTTGAAGGAAAATGAAAACTGAAACAATATGTACAGATTTTTAAAGGTTGTATAGAGGCTTTTATCAACAAGTTAATGGCTTCCAATTTATCTTTACTGATTTTTTATTACTATACTTCAGTTATTTTGAAGGAAAATATAGCCTTCAATCTACATTCAGTCACTTAGCTAATTTTTGATAAGAGTACTTCAGGTATTTTGAAGAAAAATATAGCCTTCAATTTACCTTTAGTGACTTTATGACTTAGTGAATATTTACATCTCTTAGTTCAAGCCTTCGTTTGGTTACGTACGGACGTGTCCCAGAAATGCTCTTCAAAATACAAGAACCCACGGCCCGCGTGACGGGGTCATTCTATTAATTTAGATGCGAGAATATCCCAGCTACATTTTGAGGTAAGTTGCATGTTTTTAGGAAATTTATTAATTAAATTATAAGTAATTAATTATCACATCCCTTTGCCAGTTAATTCCATCGGCCCTTGCAGATACTAAGTTCCACAATTCTAAGTGTTTAAAAACTCTTAATTAAAAATTCTCAAATCAGGTAAAAATCATCTGCATAGTCTAATTTTCAATCAAGATTAGTTTATAAAAAATTTCTCATTAAAATTCTTGCGTTAATTAAAGTTTTATTGTTATTTCTTCCAAATTAATATAGAACCACGTGTTTGAATTCGAACTAAATAACACTAAGTTCAGCTTAATGGGGATAATATTAAGATATTTATACCCCAAGATAGCGTCACGTTCACCCTGCCAGCAGCAAGTCAGACCCCATAGCGTGGAATTTCTGAGCTTTGAAAAAAAATCACAAGGTTCTAAAACTTCAAGACAATACACCAGCCTCAAATGTACGCAGTAATTATATATTGTAATTATATGCATTTATATAAAAAACTTTAAATATTTTCTCCATTTTTCATGTTTTAATTTCTAAGCTTAGATTATTTTCGGCCTTTTTTTTTTCTTTTTTCGCAAAAAATTTTTTTTTCAAATTTTTAGATGAAAACTGGGGAATTGACTAATTATAATTAACTATTTTAATTAATTTTCTTTAAAATTTAGAAATTTTCTTTAGTACGGCATTTTCGTTTTTATCGGTGGTCGGCATCATTACACCGTACTATCCATTCAGCCGTAAAACAATAATTACTAATTATCTCATTAATTAATTAATATTTATTCTTTTCCCGCTGGGTTCCTATACCTACTACTTCAAAATTGGGGGGAGGAGGGATTATTGTTTATTTTGAGTTAGAGATGGGCGATTTCGATTTTTTAAATCGATTTAATCGATACTACGGCCAACTCGATTTAATCGATACTTTAAAATTTTTAATCGATTTCTCTGAAGGTAATATAATTTTCATTTTCCTTCAAAAGTCGAAGATAAAATAGACGGATGTGCCAATTCCAAAATTTCAGTGTATTAGTTTCTCAGAAAGAAGAATTAAAGAAACCTCAGAACCCCCCCCCCCTCCCCACCCCGCAAAGTAGCGTTTTTTTTTTTTTTTTGAGTGATGTACACCAAAAATTGATAAGGATCAATTTTTATTAAGTACCAGCTGAATCTGAATTTTGATGAAAATCCATGAAAGTGCGAGATACAGCTATTGCGAAATCATAAAAAATACAGCATATCAGCGCCACCTGTTGGGCAATTAACACCAAGAACTAAATAACACTAATCTATGTCAGAGATTTACTGAATCTGAATTTTGATGAAAATTCGTTCTTGAGATAGCGCTATTGCGTTAATCATGAATAATGCAGTATAGCAGCGCCATCTCTTAAGCGATTTCCACCAAAATGTAATTAGCATCAAATAATATCAAGGACTAATTGAATCTAAATTTTTATGAAAGTCCGTGCATTAGTTCTTGAGATAAAGCTAAAATGGAAACAGGGGCGTGCGAAAAGAGAACTGCGCCCGGTTCAAAGTTCCAATTTAGCCCCCCCCCCCCTATTAACTTTTTCTTGTGATAGGCTAGAAGTGGTGTTAGTAGTAAAAATTTGGCGTCCCCTAAATATCCGTGCTCGGAACGACCGCTTCCTTTCATCCCCCACCCCCTTTCACATGGCGCTGAGTGGGAATTGTGAAAAATTCAGTATAGCAGCGCCATCTGAGAAGCTATATACATCAAAATTGAAAAAACATCAATTCATGTCAAGGACTAACTGGATCTAAAATGTGATGAAAATCCGTTCATTCGTTATTCAGATATAGCTGTTGCGCAAATCGCAAAAAATGCAGCATAGCAGCGCCACCTGTTAGGCTATATGCACCAAAAATTAATTAGATTCAGTTTATATCAAGGTCAAACTAAATCTAAAGTTTTGTGGAATTCCATGCATTTGTTCTTCAGATAGAACTGTCAGAAATTTTTGTCGTATACAGACTCACAGAGTGACAGACACATACACAGACAGATATTTCTTAAAAATCTTGATATCGTGTTAAAGACCTTCTAAAATATATAAATCCATCAAAAACGAGAAGTCAAAATTTTTCACGAATCTAATACTCTCTTCTTGTAAAGTTACAAAAGAAAGTAAAAATGCAAAATCGATTCTGCCCGTAAGATCGATCTTTAGATTCGATTTCGATCTTTAGATTCGATTTCGATCTTTAGATTCGATGTCGATCTTAGATTCGATGTCGATCTTTAGATTCGATGTCGATCTTAGATTCGATGTCGATCTTTAGATTCGATGTCGATCTTTAGATTCGATGTCGATCTTTAGATTCGATTTCGATCTTTAGATTCGATTTCGATTTTTTTTTCTTTTTTTTTTCTAGGCTAAATCAGTGTTGAATGCAGGTATTTTTCTGCGACTTGTCATGTTTTACAGCTCTGTAAGAGAGGGGGAATCGCAATTTGTGCATTAAAAAACATAAAATCTCATAACTTCTGGGGGGGGGGAGGTAATCCCCTGCGGCCCACCCCATTAATTCGACACTAGGTTAAATCGTTATATTTTTGTTTAGAAGTCCAGTTATTTGAAGTATTAGTTTATTATGTTTTATTTTTCACGCTCGTCTCTTCTAATCCCCCCTTCCACGTCAGTTTTAACCTACAGGGCCGTTCGAAATATGCATACAGTTTTAAAAATGTCCAATTCTCGGTCTATTTTAATTTAGATCCACATTTTAAATCCTTGACAAAAGATAAATAAAGGGTCGCCCTTCCGCCCGTTTGGGGTTTATCTGCGCCCCGCCGGGGGGCATATATTTTGTTTCTTCAAAAGAAACAAAAAAAATTTTGAGGGGGGGACTTGCACCCTCCCCCAATATACACCTTAAAATTTCGCTCATTTAATTTTCTACCATTTTTAACTTAAAAGTTTAAGCTACATGGCAACCCAAGAGCTGTGGATTCTCCCCCCCCCCTGTCGATCACTCACCTAATTTTGCTTATTTCTTCACTTCATTTCAATCTTTAAAAGGCTATAACTTTGCTTCTATAAGAGTTACAGTGATGAGAAAAATTCTAGTATTAGCTAACTCTTTCTCGCCGTTCTTTTTGCTTTTCCAGTTTTCCGGTTTTCCCTATAGGACCTTTTTTTTGGGGGGGGGGCAGAGGGGTTTTTTCTTGATACAATATGTCTATTGAAAGCTTATGCTTCATACATTACAAATCTAGCAAAAGAAATTTTCTCCCATCATTTCAGGTCACATTAAAGACCCATAATGTGTTAAAATTTTAATTTTTCAAACTTCTTCTTCAAAAAAAAAAAAAAAAAAAAACATTGATACATATCAGCGAAACTGGGGGTCCGAACTCGCAATCGTTTGATTGCACACGTAATCCCTAAGCTTTTTGGCCACCGAGTACTCAGCAACGCTATTATTTCTTTAGATTGTCATCTTTAAATTCGTAATATCTTTTGAATGGAATGTCCGATTTGAATAATTCAAAAAGTAATCTACAGATATTGTAACAGGCATTAATACAAAATGATTTATTTGGATAAGGATTAAGGTATCGATAGTATGGTCTAATTTTGGTTGGTGTATTTATCGCGTTTTAAAGTGTAAAAAAGTAGTTATAGTGAATTAACTACAATAGCTGGACATATGGTATCGCGCGTTTTTTTTTTAAATAGACATTAATATGTTCTTTAATATTATAGAATGTTTTTTTTATTCATTTAAAAATATTTCCTGGCGATTCAAAAATACACACGTAATTGTTCAAGGTTTCACTTCTATCGGCATTCTCAGTGTGCCACTATATATATATTTTTTTCATGTTCGCCCGTCCTACCGCCCCCCCCCTTCCTCACCAATCTTAACTTACAGGTTCGTTCAAATTATGACTGCGATTTAAAAAAAGTCTAATCCTCGTTCTATTTTGTTATAAATCCATATTTTGAAACCTCAACAAAAGATACATTTGGGCCGGGGTCGCCCTTCTGTCCGTTTGGGATTCACCTTGCCCCCTTGGGTGGGGGGGGGCATATTTTTTGTTTCTTCCACACCATCTCATGTAACATATCGTTATAAAGCTTTTATCTCCTCGTTTTTTTCTGTTACTACCCCTCTCCCCACTTTGTTACATGCTCTTGGCACTTTCAAAGAGTGTGTGTTCCCCGCGGGCCACCGCATGAATTCATCACTAAGTTAAACACTATATTTTTGTTTAGAAGCTCAGTTATTTGGGTTATTAGTTAATTATGTTTTTTATTTTCAAGTTCGTCCGTTCTAATCCCTCGTCCCCCCCCCCTTCCTCGCCAATCTTTACTATATGGGCCGTTCAAAGTATGCATGCAATTTTTAAAATGTCCAATTCTCGTTCTATTTTATTGTAAATCCTCATTTTGAAACTTCGACAAAAGATACATTTGGGTTATGGTCGCCTTTCTGTCAAGAGTGGGGGTTACCTGCCCCCTTGGGAATGGGACATATTTTATGTTCTTCCAAACTATCTCGTGTAACATTTGGTTGGCATTAGAAAAAAAAGTTTTTTTTTGTCTATACTCCTTGTTCCCCCTCCTAGTTACACGCTCTTGGCATTCTTTATACTCGGTTTAATGCCAAGTTACTCAGTGTTGTTATTAGTTGAGTTATGTCTCTCAAATTTGTCAAAGTTTTGTGTAAGTGAAAACCATAAGTTACAATCAATTTAAAATTCTTATTATCCGACTCTAAAATCTGCAATAGCTTAATTCTATGCCTCCCTAAATGGGGATTGGGGGGGGGGGAGGCGGTAATTACGGTTCTGCTGATTGTCTAAGTTTTGGAATTAGTAATTTGGATCTTCTCTGTGTGAACCTAAATATCGAAATATCGATTCTAGTATCGATTTTAGAACTGAGAAATCGATTCTTATTATGATCGATGTTGTTTTATACGATATCGATTTCAATCGATTCTCAAAATTTCCAGAATCGCCCATCACTATTTTGAGTACAACTGAGAAATGTGCAATTTAAATCTTTGTATTCACACATATGCAGGAAAATTGCGGGTTTTTTACCTTCAAGAAACCGTGGTTCCAAATACCTGCGGAATACCTGACTATTTTACTTTCAGAGAAAATGCAGGTTTTTTAACTTCAAGAAACCTTAATTCCAAATACCGGCATTTTACCTGAACATTTTTTAAAGGTTTTTGCTGATGTTTTACATGGGTAGAAATTATGCATCCTTTGTTTGTGTGTTTTTTCTTTTAATATATCGAGTAGAATCAAACGAAATATTTTCACACTAGTAACATACAACCTCTGATAATAAATTTAGTAAATAGTCCTGTAACATTAACATAGATAAAATATTAACAAAAGTTACTTTTCTGTCCTTCGAAATAGTCACATCCCATAACTATGTACCGTTAAAAACTGTTAAACTTGTCCTCAAAACTTTGCAAAAAGTCTTTTTTGGGATGGGTTTTAAAGCTTTGTCAACTTTCGTTGGATGTTAGGAATATCGGAAAATTTATTTCTATTCAAATTGAGTTTGAATCATGGGAATTGGAAGAGGTCTGAAGGATTGAGATATGGCGAGTATGGTAGATGTTCAATTTACACGATCCCTATCATGCGCAAAATTATTCGATGATCGTCCTTGTGGAATGTCTTCACTTTCCGATGTCGCCGGTCTTCCTTACGGAGATTGTCAGAAGCACTTTCGATGCCTTCTCGAAAATGGACGAACCACACGCACACACTCTTCATGGAGAGTACTTGATCTTCATAAACCAGCACCAGCATCGCATGAGTTCTTTAGGTGTCCTGAAAGCTTTATACAAAAAAAAGTTATTTTTTGTTGGCTTATTTTCCTGTTCTCTGTTAAGAATCAACACACTAAATAAGCACTTTGTAAAATAAGTCTCATATGGAACACAGGCGACTCTCAACTGAACAAAAGGCGAGAGGCAGATAGTCAACACCTGTCTTTACGTGTGTGCAGCGTTTTGTTTCGATAGTCTTGCAAGATCGGCTGTCCTAAATTCATTCACCGAACTTTTTTGACAGAAGCTGTATTTTGTTTTAAAATTTCATTTTTATTTCAACATTTTGCTAATTGTTGCTGATTTTCTATTTAAGAAATATGCGTTTGTTATCAGGTGCACCAAAATGTATTTGATAATAAAGAATGGGAACGATAAGAAATTTTCCCCATGTCTCACAAATTTATTAAGAATATGTATTATGAAACTTAATTTGATATATATACAGGTATGCAAGCACAGTGATGCCAATAATCATTTGGTGCAGCTAAATTTTATTAGTATATCTCATCTTAAAATTGCAAACTTTGGCAGATTTTATAAAGCGAAGTATTAAGTAGGTATTTTGCTATTAAACTTTAGTGTCTAAAATTAACCATTTTTCGAGCAATAATTAACTTACTAAAGGAATACTTAGTCTCATGCTGTTGAAATATGTAATATGTGCAAAATGCATCTTCATAATTTTGAGAATAATTGTGAAATTCTAATTTTTTGTAAAAATATGTGTGCATTATATAACGAAATATGTTGTAATAAAAAAATAATAATTCAAAATTTATTGCTATTGTTTTATATAACAAAAATCATTAAAGGAAAATTATCATTTTTATAAAAGGCTAACAATTTTATATCAGTCTTCTAATAAAGACATATTTAACTGACATAAAAGGAAAAATAGCTAAAATTTTACAAGTGAAAGCAACTTTAAAGCTTTGAAATTAATCTTCAGCAAAAACAGTTATTTTTAAATTAATCTTTTCGAAGCCAATTTATAAACAACCCTTTATTAAAAGCCTCAATTATGCAATCTCTTTTCATGTTTTATAATTTAGTAAACAATTTGCAATATTGTAAATAGCTACTTCATTGTGTATATGTAGAAGTTTTATTACCAAAGTATTTCTCGACTCCACTGCTTTCTTAAAAAGTGTTTTACATTAATGAAGACCCACCAGAAAGGATAATATTTTCTATCTTACAAAACAGTGACTTTTATTAAAGAAGTCTCCATAATAGCATTCCGTCTTTTCAGAAATCTATTTATAGCAGTGGCTGAAAGAACTTTATCAGCATTCATAAAATTTACGTTTTTTTTTTCTTTTAGATTTATGAATCAATAAAATATTTTGTATAAAAATTATGCAGGAAGATTTTTAAAAGATAACTAAAGTGGATGAAGTGGATATTAATTTATATTCCTCTGTGTTTTCTTTTTTTTTCATATTATTTTATCAACTTATTTTCTAGTTTCAGTCTAGATATTTTCAAAATCGTAATACATTTTATATTCTGATTTCCTTTTTATTTCAAAATTTGTTTCCTTATTGCTGCATTTGGGAGGTTTACCAAAAAGTTTTTGATAACGTAGCTTAGGACAAATAAAAAAGTTAAACATGCCTCACATTTGTATTATGAAACATTTTCCATTGTTTTTTCAACACTTTCCAACAAAGTTGAAAAGTTCTTATGTATTCGGTTTGTCTGTCCGTTCGACCGCGCTCTAACTCTGGTAAATACACTCGGATTGCTAGGAAATTTCTATATGTTTTTGATGGTTATCTTACCACGAACCTTACTGAATTAGGGGAATTACTGAAAATGAAGTTTCTGATATGATTAGTTTAATTACAGGGATAGTCAAAAGTCCGATACATTACGGCCAATGGGAAAAAATCGTTTCAAACGAATTTTGAAGGTTTTACACCCTGTCAAACATATTCAAATTTACATGGATTCGCAAAGAGCACTAAACTATGCATTCTATAAAATATGCAGTGAAACTAATAGTTACGTTTCATTTACAGGGCCACTCAAAAGAATTCCATTACATAATAATAAAGAGGGGGAATTCTTTGCGACATATTTTAATTACGTAATAGAATTTCAAGTATAATAAATTAATATTTAACGCATAATATGAAGTGCAAGGCATTTACAGGGACACACAAAATATTTCATATCTTATATTCCTATGCGAAGTACTGTATATTATCGATGATAGCTGATGGATTGATGAAATATATTTTCAATTAAGATATACTTTTTCAAGTTTTACTGTCTGCAAATTATATGGTGTGTATATATTTTATAGTTGATATACAAAGTTACACAAAAGAGCTCATAATTGTTACTGAATGTGAGGATAATTAACTTAAAGGTGGTTTTAAAATAGGTTATGTATTTTTACGTTGAACTGCTTTCAGTTTACTAAGAAATATTTGTAGAATATGGATCAAATGATATACAGGGTCACGCAAAGAACCGGTAACTACAATTTTGGTTGCTACATAGCCATCCATAAATGATAATTTCTGAAAATGCGATTTAAGTAGTTTTAAGAGTGTTTTTGTTTAAACTAATTTTAACAAAATACTGGCGCGTAATAAAGATAAGGTACCCTGGGGTAATAACGCCAGACGGGGTAATAACGCCAAGTGCTTATATTTTCCATAATTATGAAATAATCAGGTAAATGACACCCATGTGCTCTGCGCAGAAGGGTTTTGAGTCATATAAATCGCAAAAAACAGCTTCAAGTTAATTTGTTCCATTTTTAGGTCTTATTGTTTTGACAAGCAACTAAAATTAACGCTTGATCTAAAATTTGCGAGATAAGATTTTTGATCTGAAGACTGTATTTTTTATCCAGAAATACTTTGTTTATTACATAAAATAGTAGTGTATTTTATGTACTTTCAAATTGTTGTAGAAGATTTTGGATATCTTCTCGAGATAATTTGTAGTTTAGGATTTACTGCGCAATAAGTATCCCGGGGTAATAACGCCAGGGTTTGGCGTTATTACCTCGGTTGATTCCCAACAGTGACCGGACTATATCCGAAGGGGTTTTATATATTAATATGGGACAGCATTATCATCATTGTTGAATTGATAAGATTAAGGGGTGGGGGTGCCCAATACTTAAAAATAATCTCTCTATTTTATTTTTTATCATATTATTATTATTTTTTTTTACTAATGTAAAAAATAATTTTTAACTCTTGTAAATAAATCTATACCATAATGTTTTCGAGATTCAAATTCGAACATCTTCAAAATCAGATTTCAATTAAATTTCCACTGGATTGTTCAATTGAGTTCGAAATTTTAACTGTCCGCTTTCTCAGCATTCGTTCTTTCAAAATTTTATAAATTTAGCCTTTAATTGATGTGACAGAAATTGTAATGTATGAATGTATTGCGATTTGTGAGACCACAAAATTGAAAGATGAATAAAAGGCGGGAATAAGTCATAGGATTGTGTTTTTGTACTAAACTTTTTGTACAAGAGTATTGTACACTGGTGTCCAAAATTTAAGCATAATTGGTAATTAAGTAATTATTTTTAATTAATGAAAGAAATATGAATCGGAATGAGCTGAAACTCCAGGTGTGTAAACAAAATAGTACGCGTCACATATTTTTGCGAAGAGTTTTCCCCGAAATCGAACAGGGGACCGTCAACAAATTGAAAAAGAACGAAGATCTTTTGGATAACCCTGTCAAAAACTAATGTAGCAAAAGCGTTCAAACTGCACATTATGATTAATTGGCTTATTGTAATGTACTGTGTTAATTTTTACAAGGATAGCATATATACTCGTAGAGAAATTAAGGTTTTTATAAAAACAGTCCTAAGTTTTTTGCTTATAATTTGCAGAGTTCTTAATATAAAATAGTGTTCTTTTTTGAAAAAAATGACAAACATCATTGTACACAATACCCTGCCTACAGAAGTAAAAAATAATAAAAATTGTATGACAAATGAGCAGGTTTACTAAATAATTTTTTACTGCGCATGCGTGAACGCTATTAAAATTTCATTTGCATATTATGTTAGTTAAATGTATAGAACAACTTTTGTGAAAGTCTCAAAAACATAGCTTAAAAATTCTGAAAATTATCGTTGATAGAATGAGATCAAAATCCTTTATTCCGTAAATGAAGCAAAAAGATGAGGGGCTGTATCCATATTCCATTGTTTAGTGCCTACACAATATTGCACGTACAACTATATTTAGGTAAAACCCCTGATTTTTTTGCTTCCTTTAGGAATAACGGATTTTGAGTTGATTCTATAGGCTCCCATTTTCAGAATTACCAAGCTATGTTTTTGAAACTTTTACAGAAGTTGCTCTATACATTTAGCTAACACAATATGCAAATGACATTTTGATATCTTTGACGCATGCGCAATGAAAAATTATTTACTAAACATACTCATTTTTCATACAATTTTTATTATTTTTAAATTCTGATGACAGGGTATTGTGTACAATGATGTTTGTCATATTTTCAGATAAGAACATTATTTTATAATAAGAACTCTGCAAATTATAAGCAAAATATTTCGAAAAATTTAGGACTGTTTTTATAAAAACCTTAATTTCTCTACGAGTATACATGCTATCCTTGTAAAAATTAACACTGTACATTAAAATAAGCCAATTAATCATAATGTGCAATTTGAACGCTTTTGCTACATTAGTTTTGACAGGGTTATCCAAAAGATCTTCGTTCTTTTTCAATTTGTTGACGGTCCCCTGTTCGATTTCGGGGAAAACTCTTCGAGAAAATATGTGACGCGTACTATTTTGTTTACACACCTGGAGTTTCAGCACATTCCGATTCATATTTCTTTCATTACTTAAAAATAATTACTTAATTACCAATTATGCTTAAATTTTGGACACCAGTGTACTTAATAGTCACCTATTTAGTCTCTGGTGATAGTACTAAAATTCCAAATAAAACAAAATTTCGGTAATGTTTGCAGTTAAACTGAAAATTACAAGTTAAACTAAAAAATTAAAAGAAAAATAGCGGTCTACGAGACAGGTAACATTAGTTAAAGGTTAAAATGCGATCCATGATTAAAAATCATAGAATACTGTTCCTGCGATAAACTTTTTGTTCAGAATTAATTCTAATTAAATTTAATCTATTCAAATATTTCTAACAATATGACGAGAACTCCAAACGAAAGAGAATTTCAGTTGTAACTATAGTTAAACTGGAAAATACAAGTTAAACTTTTTTTTTTTTTTTTTTTGGGGGGGGGGGTACAGTGTTCAGTCAGATTGCTAACAGCAGTTAAAGGTTAATTTTGTTGCTAATATAGAGCTAATGATATATAACCATAAGAATTATGCATAAAATTGAATAAGATATCTCTTTGGGATAATATTTTTTAATCAAAAATTTTATTCAATTTATTAAAAATTTATTAAAGCATGCTCTTTAAAACGTCGACAATTTAACTGTAGGTTTGGAGAATCCGCATTAGTGTGGAGTTATGGGTTAAAAACTATTTACTAGATTATTATAATAGTATTAACCCTTAACTGCTGTGACAAAAATTGTCGCATAACTTAGTGTGAGCGGCCTGGCAGACCGCTTAATATAACGATGAATAAAATGTTAAATTAACTTTTAGAACATTATTTTTGTATTGAACCTTATATACAGGACTATTATAAATAAAATTCAGCTATTCAAAAGTTTCTAGAGATAGTAATAGGACTCCAAATGAAACAAAATTTTTCCGGTATCTATAATTAAGCTAAAAATTGCAAGTTAAACTCTGAAACTTGAAAAACTCAGCGGTATGTGAGACGCTAACAGCAGTTAAGGTTTAACAAAAATATTTATTACATATAACTGTAGTTATTATAAAACTTCACATGATTAAAATATTACATTATGAATGGTTAAAACCATGCAATGTTTTTTATAATCATATTTAAGCGGGACTTTTTAAGCAAAGAGAGACACAGGGTGTTATATTCTGTTGAAGTACCCCCTCACTCCTTTTTCTTTCACTTTCACAAAAAAATCAATATTTTCTATCTCATAGAATGCATACATGGGAACATAAATACTGATTCAAATAATCCGTGCAATGTTTCTAATAATTCTATTTAAATGGGCATTTTTAAGCAAAACGAAGCTCAGAATCTGATATTCTTTTGCCTCCTCCCCCCGCCACCACCACAGCTTTCTTTTTTCTTTCAGAGTCACAAAAAAATTGTACATTTTCAATAGCTTAGATTGCAATTTGTCAATTTCTAGAGCTGTAGAGTTTGTATTTTTAGAATTGGGCAATCTACATGCCATTATTCCATCTTATTTCACAGTTTTGTTTGCATGACGTTATTACCCATATAGGTGGCTATTAACGCCAAATAGCATTGGTCAAGAAAAAACGCCATTACATTTTATGAATACATATCTGTTAAATTATTTTATTTTATATAAATAGTCAATGAGTTGCTGTATCAGATCCTATATTTGTTTGAAAAATACAATCTAAAAGTAAGCCGTGAAAATTGGTAGAACCTTAACGTGGCGTTATTACCCCAGGGTACCTTATTAGGTAAATTACAGGGCTGAACAAAAGTATTCAAGTATTTTTCATCTATTAGAATAAAGTGCTGAAAGAGAAATTTAAACCAGTTAGGCATTTTCTTGCTAAACTAATTTTTTCTGACGGATCAAATACAGGGCTATTCAAAAGTATTGGAATACATATTTGGCTATGGACAGTAACATCATATTTTCCTAACTAAAGAAGTTTTGTTAGAGATTTCAGGAAGTGTTGGAAAGTGTTTCTTAATCTACACTTCACGCATGATTTTTTTACTTGTTTAATATTGTTACGAATTTTGTAAATAGTTAGTGTTTGTACTGTAAAATAAGGTAAATAATCTTATTAAGCTCCATTCCTTTGCTAATATTAGTTTTTGTTACATTGTCTCTGTTATCAAGCAAACTTGTCTATTATTTTCAGTGAATGTCTATGTCAGCTTGGCAAAATATTATAGATATCGCCAAGTTGGCGTTACTTTTGGTCGACGACTAATTTTGACGACTAATTTTGGTCGCAAAATTTGGCGATATATCGTCAAGTTGGCGACAAACTTGGCGATTTTTCGCGATGGTAACCCTTCCCTCTCTATGGTAACCCCCCTTTAGATATTCTGATATATTGAATGCTATTCCGTGATTTTCTGGAATATTCGAGAAGCCTGTAGAAATTTCCAATGCATGCTGCGAGCCTATATAAGGAGAGCAATACGAGCTGTTGTGGTTATTAGTTATCAGTCAGTCATTGAGTGAACAACTAGGCGATTGTTAAGCAATTTTGCTTGAGTTTTATCTACGTTGTTTTGAATGTTATTTAGTGTCGAGACATTGTATAAAGAGTCTCTGGGACCTATATCTGTACTTGTACGATAGATTTGAGCAGTTATTTTTGAGTATCTAGTAATATTTGTGAGTTTCGAAGACTTTGCTGTTCTGAAGAACTGTAAATAAATTATTTTCTACTTTTCTAAGAGACAAAAGTTTGAAGTTGTCTAACCATAAGATCAAAAGAACCCTGTATACGCTGTAACAATATTGTTACGGTTCTGATAATTTCTAATATTTACAATTCAAATTATTGTAATATTTCTCATTGTGGAGTAGTGAAATCAGATCTAAAAGGAAACGTATTTTTTAATCATATTTTATATTTTGCTGTGTATTTGTTGTTTTCTCACAATCAGAACTCACTATTACCGTTATATTTGATTTAACTTATGAAAATGTCCCGGTAAGGTAATCAGAAATCAAGTTTTACAATGAAGGAAAAACTCAATGTATACACAAAAAAAAAAAATCCAAATATTTGAAACATTAAAAGTCTCTCTTAAACTTCTTCAACATGAAAAGAAAATGTTTGATTCTTCATTCAATTTCTTATTTCGTGTAGACATATTTGTGTAGTGTTTTGATACTAAACAGTATGTATATTCACCACAGGTAACTTGACATTTTAAAATACTTTCTCTTCATGGAGTCTTAGATGTTTTATTAATGTTATTCACTAGATACATGCATTGCATCCTATATTGAGGGGTCGCAGGGTCCCTAAACTTTTCACACTTTCCTACCACAATGTTGAAACGATAACATTTATTTTGGAATTTTATTGTAGATATTAGTAAAATCTGCCACGACGATTTTTGATTTAAACTACTGGTAGCAAAGTGTGAAAATTTTAGGGACGCTGCGACCCCTGTATATTGTTTGCAAACTTCCTAGAGAATCACAAATTGTCTTTAAAAAGCAACATCGAATTATTATCGTTCAATGTACTATGAATCTGTACATCTATTTTTAACATAACAATGAAGCTTTATTGGGAAAGCTGTCTGTTGTATTTTAAACGAGAGATAAAAATTTGTTCAGCTTAAAAACGCAAAACATTATTTCAATACTGGTAACAGTATGTTTCCGAAATTTATTGATAGCAGTAGCTTAAAAAAAAAAAAAAAAAAAAAAAAAAAAAAAAAAAAAAAAAAAATTGCCGATGAAAAGTAACTTAATTAAAATGTTTTGCGAGGGCAATCATCGCGTAACAAATGTATAGGCTCAAACAAAGGTATAACGCGGAAGATTATAAGCTCAATATTAAAATTTAAAAATACATTTAAAATAAAACGGTGGTTTCGGAGTTTGTCTGTAAAGCCATCTATAGGGCGGTTTGACCATCGTTTCGGGATTTAATGTTGAAAATCGATGTCAATGTTTAAATGAAAGCTTATTTCTACAAAAGAACACATATTTCAAAACACTTGGAGAGAGTGATGCACTGTGTTAGCAGATTATAACAGTAATAGTCGGGTGTGAAAATGGAAAGTGCATTTAAATTTACAATTATATTTTCTTTAAAGTGTTAATCCACACGTCAGAAAAAAGAAATATTTTGTTAATTTACTCAATACCCTATATTATTACATGCATATATAAATTATAACAAGAATAGACTTATTCGTAATTATGCACTAAGAGGTCATTCCGTGATATTTTGTAACGTCAGTCACGAAGATTATATCTGCGAAATTTTTGTCCACCGTTATTTTCAAAAAGTTTTTTTTCTCAGGAATACCTCATTAATTGAAAAAAGCCAAGAAAACTTTTTGAAAATAATGGTGAACAACAATTTCCTAGTTATAATCTTGGTGACTGACTTTACAAAACATCTTGGAATGACCCTAAGCCTTGTTAGCCAAAATAGGCAAACTGGTTGAGAACAAGAATATAATGAAACATTTAAAGGTAGCAAATACAAATATAAAATAACTACAATATATATATATACATATTAAAAAAATCTATTCGTATTCTATTCAACATTTAAACAATCTGTTCATCTCGGGAAAAATTTTTGAAGTAGTTAATTATAAAAATTTATATGCTTATAAGAATTGAAATAAAGCGTAGCCTTCTGTCAGATCTAAAGAGATAAAGTGGTATCTATATAAAATGTATCTGTGCGTAATGCATACGTGATTTTGCGAATGGCAACACTTTCTTCTGCAATTTCGGTTTTGCAATTTTCACTACTGCAAAATTTACACATTTACACATCGTACATTTTTAATTTTTGCACCGTCGTATAGAGAAAATAACGCACTTTTAAATGCAATTTATTTCAAAGCAGTATCTCAATTTATTTTTGATATATTAATTATTTTATAATTTTTAGTATCAATTTTGCAATTGTGGCAACAGAATTACTCCATTTTCTCTCAAAATTAAAAAAAATAGAAATTAAAATGCGTCTGTTATAAAATCTGGTGAATTTCGGTTTTATTTCTTTTAAAAATTTGAATAATTGAGTTTTGTTCTTCTTTGTTAATTTTAGTTTAAAATGATATTTGCTTGAGAATTAGACCGACCAATATAAGATGTATTTTCTACTGTAACTAATTTTGTAGATTTATTATAAATAACTAAAACAGTACTTTTTCAAAGATTTTTTTTCCGTCGAATTTCGACGGGTTCCATCTTGTATTTATTAAAATATCAGAAAATTCTAAATAAACTGTATAGATATTTGAATCGATTCGATTAACTGAGACTGCTAAAAGAAATGCATGAAATTTTCCACAGTAAGAAAAATAAATTTGTCCAAATCTGTTACACATTCATGATCATTGTATCGTACAGTTGGATGCATTAAAAAATTAGTTCAGTGCTGGATTCGGATTTGATGCAAGACAAAAGTTTTCAGTGCTGAAGTCGTAAAAAACCTGAGGATATATGTTATAAGTAGAAGGTAAAAACTAGAGTTAATTATCCTTTAGATTTATTTGAGAAATAGTGGATAGACAGATTTGTTTTAATAAAATCGAGAAGATATACGGAATATACCCTTGCATACTCAAGTACGTCACTGGGCGCCATTGGAAAGGATCATCTGAAAGCAATAAGATGTTTATTACTTGTTGTTTCTAATGTTTATTTTTTTCTGATCTTTTTAATCACAAAAAATTATGCTTGGCTCTTTGGAAGCAAAACATTGATTTTTCCAGGACAAGATGTCAAACTCACATTGCGATTAAATATTTACAGTATTTTCTGAAAATTTGAAAAATTATGAACAATTTATGATAAATAAGCTAACGAAATTCCAGTTTTTGTTAATAAAAATTACTCAGCTCGTGATAGTAAAAAAGAACATGGTGTACAAAAAAAATTAAAACAAAATTACATTTATATAAAACTAGCAGATTTCGCCCGCTATGCTGGTCAGTTTTTATTTATTTATTTATTTTTTTTTTAAGGAACTTTCAATTAAACGAAATTTTTATATCATAGTAATTTTTAGTTTTATATTGTACTTTAGACTGTCTGTCAACGGTGAAAAATCAGTCATCAAAAAGGAAAGTTCAATGTTTGTCCCCAATGAATGACGTAGCGCTCAACATGTTAACAATTTTATTCCATAAAAATTCATTCAGCGGAACTTTTAAAATAAAGCCAAACTTTTCTAATTGGGTTCATCTGATAAAAAACATTTCCTAAGTATTCAATTAAACAACGTAGAATGTTTCATTTGTAACAAAATTTCCAAAAAATTATTCAACTAAAAATGTAAAATCCATTAAAATCTATCTTGTAGAACTTAAGTTATAAGCGGCCGCAATGAAATTTCACTTTGCGTTTTATATATAGAGAGATAATTAAATATAGCTTACATAATCATGTTAACCTGATTATAGAACTCTCTTTCAAAATTATAGGTTCGGCAGATTTTTCTTGTGCTGTGATTAATACGAAATCCAGACTTTCTTTTATATATATAGATAAGGATTGAAAATTTCAGGTAACTACAGAACTTAAAAGAATTTGCTTGGTAACATTCGATTCAGCATGCAAAAATACACTAAAATATGTTATCACTTGAAAATTAACTACAAAAGCCGATTTTTAAGGAATTTTTTAAAAGCTCGTTGTTTGTTTTAACCTCCTTAGGGGTAGAATTATCGAAAATCCCTTCTTAGCGGCACTCGATGTTATCAGAAGTATTTTTACCCCAATTTTCAAGATTTTAGATTCGGCAGATTTTCTTGTGCTGTGATTAATACGAAATCCAGACTTTCTTTTATATATATATGGATAAGGATTGAAAATTTCAGGTTTTTGCGCCGAAGACACCGCCAAATCAGGAAAATGTGAAGTATCTCGCGAACTACTGGACTTAAAAGAATTTGTTTGGTACCATTCGATTCAGCATGCAAAAATACACTAAAATATGTTATCAGTCGAAAAATAATTACAAAAGCCGATTTTTAAGGAATTTTTTCAAAGCTCGTTCTATAGTATAGATCTGTAATTTAAAGTATGTTGACAGGTTCTTTTTGAAAATGCATTCGCTAGTTATAGGCTATGATCGCTTAAGACAATAAATGCTCTTTAAGAAAAATTATTTATTTGCAGTAAACTTCAAAATTTAAGGGTTTCATACAGAAAAGTTAGGGATGGTGCCTGAACGCATTTTTTAAGAAAACAGTCTTCACATGACTGAGTTCATGAAGCGAGAGGGAGGCAATTGATTCCTCACTGAAAAATTCGCACATTGGCATCACACGATTGGCGACATTAAGCATATGAAAAATGACTGATATCATCTCCGCAAAATTGTCTGTTACGCTTAAACAATAAAAGGATTTTGAATTTTATAGCAGGGCAACTAGAAAACAGCAGTCCTAAAAAATACGCCAAAAAGGAATCCGACTGCCAATTCGTACGTTAGGAGCATATTTTGGGAAAATGTTCTCAAAAGACATAACAACCATTATGTACATAAAAAGACTCATATGCAACGAATAAGTTATACTTAAAATTACGCAGAGAGGAAAATGAAATTTCACTGACCGCAAACACATTCGAACTTTATTCTTTTTTTATTTGTTTCCAGCAAGGGTGAAATACGCATCTTAATGAATTCTCTTTATCTGATAGCCGTTTTTCAGTAATAAGGCAGATGCTAGATGTTTTTCTTTCTTTTCTTTTGAACGGAAAGTTATTGTGGAATCGAAAATAAACGTTAAGATAAAATAGCTATTTAATTAAAGATTAGTTTTAACTGTAATTTAGAAAAATGTAAAATTTAAGAATACTATATGTGATTCTACATCACACGTTCCTTGTTTTAACCCCCTTATGGGTGGAATTTTAGAAAGTCCCTTCTAAACGGCAATTGATGTTATCAGAAGTATTTTTACCCCAATTTTCAAGATATTAGGTTCGGCAGATTTTTTTTGTGCTGTGATTAATACGAAATCCAGACTTTCTTTTATATATATAGAGAAGGATTGAAAATTTCAGGTTTTTGCGCCTTAGACACCGCCTAAACAGGAAAATGTGAAGTATCTCCCGAACTGCTGGACTTAAAAGAATTTGTTTGGTACCGTTCGATTCAGCATGACAAAATACACTAAAATATGTTATCAGTTGAAAAATAACTACAAAAACCGATTTTTAAGGATTTTTTTAAAAGCTCGTTCTTTTTTTTTTAACCCTCTTAGGGGTGGAATTTTCGAAAATCCCTTCTTAGCGGCACTCGATGTTATCAGAAGTATTTTTACCCCAACTTTCAAGATTTTTAGGTTCGGCAGATTTTTTTGTGCTGTGATTAATACGAAACCCAGACTTTCTTTTATATATATAGATTTCAATTGGCGCTTTGTTGATTCATGAAGCTAGAGATATTTATTGTGTTTTGTCCACAAAATCTCCAGATATCAAGAGAAATTTGAAAAAGTAAAAATTTAATTAGTTTTTAAACTCATACATTTCAATGATACAAATAACAGGCATTTTCTTATGAGATTTATTCCCAGAATAGAGATTATTTAACACATTCCCTGCCGATCCCGCGCCAGCATGTGATATGGCGCCAACGTTCAGGGTCCGCTCACACGCCAGCGCGTGATTTGGTGTGATGTCTAGTAGCCAGTCACGCGCTAGCGCGGGAAAATCTTTCACTGATTCTTTCTTATAAAAAGTAAATTGGCTTCTGGGAAAAACCCACTTCTACAGTGCGGCATTAACTATCATCACATCTTCACGTAAGCGGCAGCGAGCGTGTTAAAGAACTCTTGAACTCTCACTGCGCAACCATAAATTTAGGATATCATAAATTTCATCTGAAGAAACCATTTGTAGAAACATTGTCCGATAACATGGACCAAGCTACAATATTTCTAAAATACTGCTCCCTTATTCAGTAAATGATGTGAGAGGTTTAAGTATGATGAACACAACAAAATTAAATGAAGAATTTGTATGTATATTTGAAAAGTCAAAAATGTCTTAGATACCTTATCTGAGATACCAGGGATAAAACATTTTATTTCATGACATTTTAAGTAATTTAATGGGCTTTAATTTTTTTTTTTCTTTATTCTGCAAATATTTTGAAATTCCTTTTTTAGAATATATGTAGAAATGTATTTAGAAAAGTTTTAGAGTAGATTTATAACTACTTTTAAAATATGGTTTTTTCCAATTTCTGTAACAGATAATTTAATTTAGATGGATATAAGAGATCTATAAGATGTCACAAAACTCAAGTTATTTTAGAACATATTGAAGAAAAGAGAGCCACTGCATTAAGGAAAAAATAAGGGAATTTCCAATGAACTTTGCTAAGATTTTTTTTTTTCATTTGGCGAATGTTTTTTATTTTTGATTAGTGAAATAGCTAAGGTTACAAGAACGGTGCTTAAGATGTTGCTATAGGTCTTCTTATGCGGACGTACTTCTCGCTTTATCTATAGGACGGCATGATAAAAATAGGACGAGTAGATAAAACTTTTCTCTATGATTAAGGCTGCGCAGGCAAGCCGAAAGTACTCGATGTTTAATAAAATGTATGTTTTAAGCCTTTTACATCTATATTGTTTATTATCATATTTGAAGTAAATAATAAACTTCTACAGTTTACATAATATTCCATGAAAACAAAGGTGTTATATGGATTATTAATAAAATGCGCAAAAAAAATTCTTGTTGAAATTATTTAATTATATGAAATAGAATCAAATATATTTGTTTTATTCCCCGTAAAGCATTAATGAATCACAAATGAATTGTAAATTTTAACCCCTTACATTGAAAAAGAATTATAAAAAAAGAATTTAAAAAATGATAAGAAAAACGTAAGGTAAAAGTGTTTCAAGATTTATTTACCTAACACTCCAATTTGAAACTACCTTAAAAAATCCTATCTTAAATAGGTAAAAATACAAGAAGGACTGGTAATTCAGAACATAATAAATAATTTACAATATTACTAGAGATCTTTTATGTACCACCAAATCGCATTTTGTACATTTATCCGGAAAAAAATGGTAAATCATTTATACTGAATTCTCAAAAAAAGATTTTTAGCTTAATAAAAGTCTTTCATTATAGATATTTTTTTTTTTTTTTTTTTTTTTTTTTTTTTTTTTTTTAAAGAAAATGCCATTTCGAAATGAAGCCTCATTACTGATATTAAAGTTTCTCATTGATAAATCTTCACTAGCAGTTAAAATAAATATTAAAGTATGTAGTAAATTTGTATTTCCTTCTCAAAAATATAAATACTTTATGATGAATTATGATTAATGTGCTGTGCAAATAAGGAAAAATAATTTTTGAAAAAAAAAATTAAGTGTATCCTTGCAAATTTTCTCCTTTTTTCGTGTCATTGTGTTGGAATTCTTTATTCACAAAACCGTTAAATGATTTTTTTTTTAACTTTTAACATGACATTATTAAAATTTCACGTATATTATTTGCATTTCAAAATTATGCCAAAATATATTTAGCAATTTTTAATACAAATACCATTTTACAGCGAAGATTTTATAATGATTAAGTAAACTCTTTGTTTCATTAATTAATAATGCATGTACGAGAAATTTAAGCAACAATGATATGACTTTAGATACACCCTGTAACAGGGTGTATCTAAACTCTTGGGCTAAACTTTAAGGGATGATTGTAAACATCAAGACAAACAATATTAAATAGGAAACTAAGGGTCCCAAACGTCTTCCGAAGGAGAAAAGAGCCATTAAATTTTAGGGTTTAAAATTTCAAATAAATATAAAAAACGGAAAAATTGGTCGAGTGATTTGCGGTTTTCACTAAAATTATTCTTTATGCTATTATTTTCTTGAAAATAAATTATAAATTAAAATTTATAAAAATGCCGAACGAGGGAGCTTTAGACTTAGGAGTAACAAACAATTATTTCTAGCCGTTATTTTTTGCATCTCATTAAATGTTTTCGGAAGCTTAGATTTAAACTTAAAGTTTAGCTCAAAATGGGAATAGTTTGGAGCGGTTAAGTAGCGCAAACTGAACAGAGTTCAGAGCTTCAAACTTCAAATGATTATAAAAAACGGAAAAATTTGTCGATTCGTTTGCGGTTTTCGCTAAAATTACTCTTTAAATCAGTATTTTCTTGAAAATAAATTTTAAAGTTAAATCTCAAAAATGCCCATAGAGGGCGCCTTAGACTTTGGAGCATCATACAATTATTTTTTGCCGTTATTATTTGCATCTCATTGAACGTTTTCGGAAGCTTAGGCTTAAAGTTAAATTTTGAGTTCAAAATCGGAAAAATTGGAAGTGGATAAGTAGCTCAAACTGAAATGTGTTCGAAAGTTCAAATTTCAAATGATTATATAAAAATAGAAAAATTGATCGATTCGGTTGCGGTTTTCGCTGAAACTACTCTTTAATCAGTTGATTGGCTGATGAGTCACTCTTGTCGGCGGAGTGAGTATGGACTCTTTCGAAGGAGTAACTGCTGACTCTTAAAAAGAGTGCATATTAATACCAAATATGCGTAATTTTCCAGGTTATATTATGAAATAGAGTTTTTGAAAATTAAAACTAATTTGGTGTTTGGGACATATTTTGGTGTTTTTCATTATTTTACTCCATATATTGGTTCAAAGTTTAAAGAAATTTTTTTTTAAGTTTAAAATGCCGGGATTTCACTCTCGTTAACGGAGTGAGATGTTTAACTCTCTACAACGGCGTGACATACTTTACTCTCGACAACGGAGTGACATTTTTCACTCTTTTCTAGGGATTGGGAAATTCCACTCTTTAAGAAGTATATTTTTATAAAGTTCACTTAAAAATAGTGAAAATGGCTGTCACTCTTACAAAAAGTTAGTTTTTCACTCCTTCCAGTTTTAGAGTGTATGCCACCAGGTTTAGATAAAAAAATTATATTTTACATACTAAAACATAAAAGCAAACACCAGGGGCTGCTATATTTCAAAGAGACACTCTAGCTTTCTAAAAAATGCGAAAGACGGATGTTAGTTTTGTCATTTAAGACACAGTGACATTTAACACAAAATCCTCAATAATCGCAATGTAGAATTTCAAAAGTCGATTTATTGCTAAAGGTAATTAAAACTGATAGGAATGTTTTAAACTGTCACAGCGTTTTTTTTATTATTCGAAATTAAGAAAAAAACGCAACGTTTATGCATTACTAATGCATGCAATGTATACAGTATACTAAATTGTAAAAGAAATAAATCGATGTTATAGAAAATTGATGTTTATTTTCAAAAATCAGTAATTTTGTGTGGTTTTTAGTTCAACGATATTTAAAAAAAAAAAAAAATCAAGACTTGCTACATTTCTCTGGTCATTTTCTGTAATTTCATATGCCTATATAAAAATTTATACTGTTTCAAATGCCGTAATTGCATCAGACAGAGTTGATACTGGTGGCTCAGCTTCATTGTCATGAACGTTATCCTCTGCTTCTTTTCCGTCATTTTAATATTTTGCATTATCACACATTTCTCCTATATTACGGCACCACATGTCGCAACATCTTGAGCAATGGAATTATAATCGCTTCCTCGCTATATGCAACTACTCTTCACCAGAATTATTATCGCCATCATCAATACAAGCAGCACAAATGAATTATTTTAGATAAAAGAAGTAAATCCTGTCTGTATGTCATATGTATTCGCGAGACTTTCAATTCTTTTCGGTGAGGAGAAAAAGTTTACGACGATGAATGCGGGAAAACGATTTTTTGAAGAACGATGCTTGCGGGTTTCGTTGACATTATTTAAATATAATTTGTGGAGGGACCGTAGAAATAAAACGATCAATTCATGAAAATGATGATTGCGCGAACGATAGATCGGGGTTTCACTGTATTAATTGAAAATTTTGTAAGTAATTTGGTTAGGAAAAGGATTTTTTTAAGGAAAAAAGGTGAAATAATGTATCAAGTTTTTTTCATATGTTAATGTACAGACATCCAATTTCAAATATCAACTTCATATGTTTTCAACAGGTTTGACATTTGGCTAAAAATAAAATTCCAAACATGGATATTATTATTTATTTATTTTTTTTTTCGCGATTTATGACACACTGATATCTAGTACAGAATCCTCAAAATGTCCTTAATTGTTCGTAAACTTATAGACCGGGCGGCGGCGACACGAATGACTACGTCATCGAGTTACGGGATGAAATTATGATGTAGGACAAGATTATTAGGTGTAGATTAAGGAATGACTGGTCTGCCTTGTCATTTCTTGGTACGATATGAGTAACAGCGGACGCCAACGCGCCATTTTGGCGTCACTTTTACGTCATCGAGTTACGGGATGAAATTGGTGCCAAAATAAAGCTAAAATAAAGTATTTTAAGAATATTTTGGTCTGTCTGCGCATATCCTAGTACAAACCCTCGGCAGACTGAAATTTATAACAAAAAATGACGTTATAATGAAAAAATCAAGATGACTACGTCATCGAGTTACGGGATGAAATCATGATGTAGGATAAGATTATTAGGTGTAGATTAAGGTATGACTGGTCTGCCTTGTCATTTTATGGTACGATATGAGTAACAGGCGGGCGCCAACTCGCCATTTTGGCGTCACTTTCACGTCATCGAGTTACGGGATGAAGTTGGTGCCAAATTAAAGCTAAAATAAAGTATTTTAAGAATATTTCGGTCTGCCTGCTCATATCCTGGTACAAACCCTCGGCAGACTGAAATTTATAACAAAAAATGACGCTATAATGTAAAATTCAATATGACTACATCATCGAGTTACGGGATGAAATCATGATGTAGCACAAGATTATTAGGTGTAGATTAATGAATGACTGGTCTGCCTTATCATTTCTTGGTACGATCCGAGTAACAGCAGGCGCCAACCCGCCATTTTGGCGTCACTTTCACGTCATCGAGTTACAGGATGAAATTGGTGCCAAATTAAAGCTAAAATAAAGTATTTTAAGAATATTTGGTTCTGCCTGCGCATATTCTGGTACAAACCCTCGGCAGACTGAAATTTATAACAAAAATTGGAAGCTTCAGATAATGATTCAAATGACAGCGTTTGTTATTCGGATGATGAATAAATGCATAGCAAATATTTTTATTTCAGAATAAGATAGATATTATATTTTGTTCGCTAATTTATTTTTAAACAATATAAGAAAAAATAGTATGTTGTATAGTATAAGTTCAATAATAAAACAAATTATATTTTCAGATTTATAATTTCTTTCATTATAACCTTTCTTGCAATTTCATTTTTCATTTTATACAATGAATAATGCTTCTGAATGGCAATTTCAGAAACTATCTGAATAACAATTTTATCAGTAAAACGTTTTTCAATCTAGGAAAATCAAAACTTTTAAACACAGCTTATTTATTTCTATTTACATGTCACCCATTATGTTCCAGTTGTAAAAGAAAAAATGCATAATTTAATTTATTTATGATTTTCTGTATTAAGTATATATGTTACATTAGATTAATTTGTTAAATAATAAATTAACAAGAAATATAAAATAAAACATAAGTTTTCTTAGATACACATATATATACACATATTATTTCAAAAATTTCTTAGAATAGTTTGGTTCAAAAACTCAAATTCCATGGGTGAATACATGATAATAGAAAACAGGGTATAAAAAAAGAAATACTTTCTTAGACGATTGGTGATATCCTTAAATCAAATAATAAAATATTTAACTAAACAGACTACAATGTTAAAACTGTTGTTAGCTTTCGTTTTTTCAAAAACTAAAACAAAATCACTTCACCTTTTTTTCATTCACGTATAAAAACATTTCATATTTAAGTTAAAGATAAGTTAAAGATAGTAGATTAGTGTTCATTTCCAGTTTATTCCGAAAATTAATCATCCGTGAATCCATAGAGATATATTCTAGGAGGGATAGAGTTTGTAATGATTCTTATTCTTATGACATTCCGAGTTTGTGGTTAGAATTACTTAATAAATATTTAAAGGATGAGTCTAATAGGAGGAACCGCGATGGCATTGGCTATTCACGATCATAGAGGGCGTAATATTTTATGTTTTGGGGGTTTTAAATTACCTTTATATCCAGAGTCATTTAGTTTTTCTACTTTTTTAATTTTAATTTTATATACAGGGTGTATCTAAACTACTGGGCAAAATTTTAAGGGGTGATAGTACGCATCAAGACAAATAATATTAAATGGGAAACTAAGGGTCCCACACGTCTTCCCAAGGAGATAGGCGTCATCAAAGTTTAGGGTCAAAAACTTGAAATGATTATAAAAAACGGAAAAATTGGTCGATTCGTTTGCGGTTTTCACGAAAACTATTCTTTATGTCAGTATCGTCTTGAAAATAAATTATAAAGATAAATTTCAAAAAATGCCGATAGAGGACGCTTTAGACTTTGGAGTAACGAACAACTATTTTTACCGGTATTTTTTGCATCTCATTAAATTTTTTTAGAAGTTTAGCCATAAACTTAAATTTTGAACTTAAAATCTGTGGTTAAGTAGCGCAAACGGAACTGTGTAGAACAGGAGTGGGTAGGTTCAAATTTCAAATGATTATAAAAAACAGAATAATTGGTCAATTGATTTGCGGTTTTCACTAAAACTATTCTTTGTGTCAGTATTGTCTTGAAAATAAATTATGAACATAAATTTCAAAAAATGTCGATAGAGGGCGCTTTAGACTTTGGAGTAACGTACAACTATTTTTTACCGCTATTTTATGCATCTCATTAATTTTTTTTTATACTTAGACATAAACTTAAATTTTGTGCTGAAAATATGAATCGTTGAGTATCGTTAAGTAGCGCTAACTGAACTGTGTTCAATGGGGGAGGGAAGATTCAAATTTCAAATGATTATACAAAACGGAAAAACTGGTCGATTCGTTTGCGGTTTTCTCTAAAACCATTCTTTGTGTCAGTATTTCCTTGAAAATAAATTTTAAAGATAAATTTCAAAAAATTCCGTTAGAGGGCGCCTTAAACTTTAGAGTAACCAACAACAATTTTTAACTGTTATTTTTTTATATCTAATTAAATGCTTGCAAAAGCTTAGACTTAAATTTTGTGCTCAAATTCTGAATCGTTGGGAGGGGTTAAGAAGCGCATACTGAACTGTGTTCAGGAGTTGAAATGTTACTCTGCCCACCCTACGAACACAGTTCAATTTTTCGCTACTTAATTACTCACAGCGATACAGATTTTGAGCTCAAAATTTAAGTCTAAACTTTTAAAACATTTATTTAGATAAAAAAAATAACGATTAAAAATAGTTGTTGGTTATTCTAAAGTTTAAGGCGCCCTCTAACAGAATTTTTTGAAATTTATATTTAAAATTTATTTTCAAGGAAATACTGACATAAAGAAAGGTTTTAGAGAAAACCGCAAAAGAATCGACCAATTTTTCCCTTTTTTATAATCTTTTGAAATTTGAACCTCCCCACCCCCATTGAAAATAGTTTAGTTTGCGCTACTCACCCACTCTCAACGATTCAGATTTTCAGCTCAAAATTTAAGTTTATGTCTAATCTTCTAAAAAAATTTAATGAGATGCAAAAAATAACTGTAAAAAATAGTTGTATGTTACTCCAAAGTCTAAAGCGCCCTCTATCGACATTTTTTGAAATTTATCTGTATAATTTATTTTCAAGACAATACTGACATAAAGAATAATTTTAGTGAAAACCGCAAATCAATTGACCAATTTTTCTGTTTTTTATAATCATCTGAAATTTGAACCTACCCACTCCCATTGAACACAGTTCAGTTTGTGCTACTTAACCACAGATTTTTAGCTCAAAATTTAAGTTTAAGAGTAAACTTCTGAAAAAACTTAATGAGATGCAAAAAATAACGGTAAAAAATAGTTGTTCGTTACTCCAAAGTCTAAAGCGCCCTCTATCGGCATTTTGTGAAATTTATCTTTATAATTTATTTTCAAGACAATACTGACGTAAAGAGTACTTTTCGTGAAAACCGCAAACGAATCGACCATTTTTTCTATTTTTTATAATGATTTGAAATTTTGGACCCTAAACTTTGATGGCGCCTATCTCCTTCGGAAGACGTTTGGGACCCTTAGTTTCCCATTTAATATTAGTTGTCTTGATATGTACTATCACCCCCTAAAGTTTTGCCCAGTAGTTTAGATACACCCTGCATTTTAAATTTAATATATGGTCAAAATTTATTATATTTATATGCCGCGTTGGCAATGGCTATATTCACGATCATAGCGGGCGCAATGTTTTGTTTTGATTTTTAAATTATATTTATATCCAGTGTCATTTAATTTTCTACTGATTTTATATGTTATGAATACGGTTCTTATTAATGAACCGAAACATGTCAACTCTTTAATTTAATTTTTATTTGTGACACCTTCTAAGTAAATAAATATGAAATGTTTTTATACGTAAACAGACTACTTTAAATAGACTACTCTAAAATACAATAAAATAATTTCTAAATTGAAAACCAGTAGAGATTGCACACATGACTAAGTAGTTTTTTTTTTTTTTTAATCTACTTAGTAATGAAATGAAAAAATGAAATGAATTTTAAATGCAAAAATGAATAAATAAATAAATTAATAAATTAAAAAAAGGAATAAAAAAAATGATAATGAAAAAAAAAATTAATTTATATATTTTATGGACAAACTAGGATATTGTATCTCGTGGAACAATATCATCAGAAAAGCTAAAATATTTGTAATGTACTAATCTGATCTCTAAATGTGTCGATTTTTCAGTTGCGAGTTGGCGCCCGCTGTTACTCATATCGTACCAAGAAATGACGAGGCAGACCAGTCATTCCTTATCTACTCCTAATAATCTTGTCCTACATCATGATTTCATCCCGTAACTCGATGACGTAGTCATCTTGATTTTTACATTATAACGTCATTTTTTGTTATAAATTTCAGTCTGCCGAGGGTTTGTATTAGGATATGCGCAGGCAGACCAAAATATTCTTAAAATACTTTATTTTAGCTTGAATTTGGCACCAATTTCATCCCATAACTCGATGAGGTGAAAGTGACGCCAAAATGGAGAGTTGGCGCCCGCTGTTACTCATATCGTACCAAGAAATGATAAGGCAGACCAGTTATTCATTAATCTACACCTAATAATCTTGTGCTACATTAATTTCATCCCGTAACTCGATGAGGTAGTCATATTGAATTTTACATTATAAAGTCATCTTTTGTTATAAATTTCAGTCTGCCGACGGTTTGTACCAGGATATGTGCAGGCAGACCGAAATATTCTTAAAATACTTTATTTTAGCTTTAATTTGGCACCAATATCATCCCGTAACTCGATGACGTAAAAGTGACGCCAAAATGGCGAGTTGGCGCCCGCTGTTACTCATATCGTATCAAGAAATGACGAGGCAGACCAGTCATTCCTTAATCTACACCTAATAATCTTGTCCTACATCATGATTTCATCCCGTAACTCGATGACATAGTCATCTTGACTTTTACATTATAACGTCATTTTTTGTTATAAATTTCAGTCTGCCGAGGGTTTGTACCAGGATACGCGCAGGCAGACCAAAATATTCTTAAAATGTTTTATTTTAGCTTTAATTTGGCACCAATTTCATCCCGTAACTCGATGACGTAAAAGTGACGCCAAAATGGCGAGTTGGCGCCCGCTGTTACTCATATCGTACCAAGAAATGCCGAGGCAGACCAGTCATTCCTTAAGCTACACCTAATAATCTTGTCCTACATCATGATTTCATCCCGTAACTCGATGACGTAGTCATATTGAATTTTACATTATAACGTCATTTTTTTTATAAATTTCAGTCTGCCAAGGTTTTGTACCAGGATATGCGCAGGCAGACCGAAATATTCTTAAAATACTTTATTTTAGCTTTAATTTGGCACCAATTTCATCCCGTAAATCGATGACGTGAAAGTGACGCCAAAATGGCGAGTTGGCGCCCGCTGTTACTCATATCGTACCAAGAAATGACGAGGCAGACCAGTCATTCCTTAATCTACACCTAAAAATCTTGTCCTACATCATGATTTCATCCCGTAACTCGATGACGTAGTCATATTGATTTTTACATTATAACGTCATTTTTTGTTATAAATTTCAGTCTGCCGAGGGTTTGTACTAGGATATGCGCAGGCAGACCGAAATATTCTTAAAATACTTTATTTTACCTTTAATTTGGCACCAATTTCATCCCGTAAATCGATGACGTGAAAGTGACGTCAAAATGGCGAGTTGGCGCCCGCTGTTACTCATATCGTACCAAGAAATGCCGAGGCAGACCAGTCATTCCTTAATCTACACCTAATAATCTTGTCCTACATCATGATTTCATTCCGTAACTCGATGACGTAGTCATTTGTGTCGCCGCCGCCCGCTCTATTAGATGACTTTGCTGAGTTGGCCTTTTTTTTCAAATTAAAAAGTTAATTCGGTGTTATTAGTTAGTTATAATGTTACCGGTGTCAACAAACTAGTTTGTTCTATTGATGTTTCCAAAGAAGGAAAGTTTTTCTGTTTACTCTATGATAGATTATCAGCAAAGTTGGGCAAAATACACCGAAAAATCAATTTCGATACAAAATACAAAATACATTGGTTTTAGAACCTAAAATACAAAATACAAAATACTTTACAAAAGAAAAATATTCAAAATACAAAATACATGTATTTTCAAAATACGTAATACATTTTCAAATTTTGAATATCGCTGGGTGTTGCACTATATAAATGTAAAGTGCTTTTTCAAAAATGATTAAGTTTCTGAAATTATAACATAATTTCCTGACTAAGGAAAACAAGAACGAAAAATCATGCATCAAGCATAGATTCTGAAACATTTTCTAACACATCCAGAATACTCTAACAAAATCTTACAATTTATTAAAAAGAACGATGATGTATAATAAAAAAAAATTGAAAAAGCATAATGCATTTGAAAACTCAATTTCTACTATTAATGTCAATAATATATATATATTTGCAGCTTTGTACATAATATATGGATTTGTATGTATACTACACAGTAAGCTAAAAGTTTTTTCTGTTAAATGAATATTTCGCATTCAGCATTTACCATGAATGAACGAAATGTGTTTGAGAACTTTTTTACAGTCCAGTATAGGATCTATAGAATTTAGACACCCCAAGTTATTCTAAACAAAAAGTGAAAAATCATGCGTGAAGCATAGATCAAGAAGCACTTTATAACACATTCAGAATAATGTAACAAATCTTCAACGTTTTAAAAATTAAAATATTCTGTCTAATTCAAACATATTGAAACGCATAACACATTTGAAAATCCAATTTCAGTTATTCTCATCTTCATTCGGTAAATAATTTGAATTTTTGAAGCACTCTGCATATGATATATATATATTTTTTAATTAACTACATGCAGGCCAAAATTTAATTCGCTTAGGATATATATATACTTCAGTTGAGAATTCCCCTTCGGTTATTTCCTATAATAAAAAGAATGATACGTGAATATTTTTGTGCACCCCTGGCATATAGTTTATATATAACGAATGACATGTAAGAAATACTTAAATTTCAAATCGCGTACCGAATTTTAAAACACATACCAGCAATTATTACTCAAAAACTATACTGTAATCGGTTTCTTTTGTGTGCCCCTGTAAATGAGTAAAAAATACTATAAATACGCTGTTATAGCGTAATCGTAGTAAATATTAGTGATTTAAATTAGTTTCAATATATTTGAAATGGAGTAATTTCATTAAAATACTCTTCAAATGATTTTCCCCCATATACCATAATGTAATGGAATTCTTTTGAGTGCCCCTGTAAATCAATAAAATATGCTATGAATGCTTTGTTAAAACGTAATAGCAGTTAAATCTAGTGGTTTATATCAACTCCAATATCTTTGAAAAAGCGTAATTTCATTAAAATTGTCTTCAAACGATTTTTTCCCATATACCATAATGGAATGGAATTCTTTTGAGTGCCCTGTAAATGAACTGTTAATCCTACACACTGTATATACAATGCCAAACATGCTTTGGGGGTCCTAAATAACCTTTATCAATTGCATGAAAATTGAATTATATTTACGGAAGTTAGATCGTGAAAAGACGCACAGATAAACCGAATGCATAAACACTTTTCAATTTGCTGGAAAGTGTTAAAAAATAGTTCATTTTAGGGGCTATGCAAATATAACGTTATCAAATTTCGATAATTTTGGAACCTCTCTCCCCTTCTGATATCACCCATTATCATACCTTGACATCCCCCCCCCCCATCAATAATGATATCGTTATAAAAGTGTAATTTATTATTGTTATTATTACTATTAGAATTTATTTATTTTATTTGGAGTGATATACAAAAATGGTTACATTTATTTTTCCCATATACTTTATTGATTTAAATGAAGAGAAGTCGATAAAATATCGCTTTATATGAAATAACACTTAAAATTAATAGTTAATATTTAAAAGTATTTTATAATAGCTTTCTGATACAGAATACATTCAACAGTTCAGGGCAAGTCTTGTTGTACTTGCCCCGAACGAAGGAAAGCTTGAAGAAGATAGATAGAAATTTTTATCAACAAAACAAGTAAAGAACATTCTTTATTTCTCAAACAATTTTTTTTTTTTTTTTTTTTTTTTTTTTTTTTTTTTTTTTTTTTTTGCATACGCATATGGAGAATAGGAAATTCAAACGCTGAAGTATTTAATGTTTCAGAATTAAATAATTTTATAATAATTTGTGATTTAATTCATAATTTTGTATTTTCATAAAAAAAACTATTTTCAATCAAATATCCTGTTGCAAATAAAAAGAGAAAGTTTTGATTGGATGAAAAATAATATCGATATCAAAAGACAAGCCACTCCCCCCCTCTCCCTTGAAATATCTTAGGATATCATGTGACAGAACCCCCCCCCCCCCTCCCGCCAAGTATTATAACATTATACAGCTCATATTCAAAATATTAGAATAATTACCTTTTTTTTAGAAATTGAAAATATCGTTTGGTAATTTAATGT
The DNA here is from genome assembly GCA_964019185.1 of Maratus speculifer. Lineage (NCBI taxonomy): Eukaryota > Metazoa > Arthropoda > Arachnida > Araneae > Salticidae > Maratus > Maratus speculifer. Next base: position 206,235,742 of record OZ025291.1, read on the forward strand.
CTTTTAATGAAAATATGCAAACGATATTTTTATTAAGAACTTATTGTTGATTAAACTTACTTGTTATCTTAAATTTAATATCATTTTTGAAAAGATTAATTGCAAAAAAAATTATTTTGAAAAGTCAAAATATTAGAATATTTATTCAAGTGGTTCAAAATATTAGAATATTTCACATTAATTCTCCTTTAATTATTACCAATTCTTAACTGGTGGCATCATTGATTAAATTCAGACTATTTTATTTAAAATCAGTATTCTTTTTTCCAGTTTGTTTCTTTTTCGTCTTAAAATGGGCCGTGTGAGTGATATTCCTGAATCTACTAAACTTCGTATGGTTGATTTGTATCGGCACGGTAAAAATCAATGTTTTATAGCAAATTATTTACATTGTTCGCAATCGAGCGTTAGTAAAATACTAACACAATATTCAAAAATCGGAAAATTTGAAAATAATCGCCGAAATGGTGGCCGAAAACCAAAAACATCTGCAATAGATGACAGGAAACTGAAGCGTATAGTTAAGAAAAACCGTTTTAAAAGTGTGCGATTCTTGCACCGAAAATGGAAAGAAGAAGGAGTTGAAGTTTCTATATCGACAACATTAAGATGTCTCCATAAATTTAAATTTGAATCTCGTGTACCGAAAACAAAACCTCTCATGACTGCAAGACAAAAGCGTATAAGATTGAATTGGTGTAAATCAAGACGTTTATGGAGCAATGAAGATTGGAAAAATATATTATTTAGTGATGAAAGTATGTTTTGTGTTTTATATGGAAATCAAGGTATTCGAGTTTGGAGAATGAAGCAAGAAGCATTTCATAAAGAATGCCTTAAACGTTCCGTAAAATTTGCTGCTAGTGTCATGGTTTGGGGTTGTATGAGTGCAGAAGGACCTGGAAAGTTATGCATCGTCTACGAAAAGGTTAACTCTCTGATATATCAAGAAATTTTAGAATATTACATGATTCCATCATCAGAAGATTTATTCGAAGATGATTTCATCTTTCAACAAGATTTAGCGTCCCCGCATACCTCGGTGTCAACTAAGAATTGGTTCCGCCAACGCAACATTAAGGTACTTCCTTGGCCACCAAATTCACCAGATCTTAATCCCATCGAAAACTTATGGTGTATAATGAAGAAAAAACTTCAAGAAAATCCTCCTTCAAGTAAAACTGAGTTAGTGGCACGTATAAAGTCTATTTGGGCTAATATTGATAGAAATGTTTGTAAACACCTTGTATATAGTATGCAAGATCGTTTGTACGCTGTTATGAAAGCTAAAGGGGATGCTACAAAATATTAACTACCATTTACTTCATATTCATAAGGTAATATTGTTGCGTAAAATAAAATATTCTAATATTTTGAACCAATCTAAATTTTATTCTAATATTCTGGTGTGTTTAAGGAAGCTGTATACCTAATTTATTGTGCTGTATTTTATATTTTATAAATGCTAAAATCTTATCTAAACATTCCAGATTTAATTTATAAGAAATTTAATTGCATTTACTTAGTATAAAAAATAAATAAATGACAAATAATTTTTTCTTATTACTTTTTCTCAATTATTCTAATATTTTGAATATGAGCTGTATATGCACATGCACAGCCCCTTTTAAAAACGCGTACCATAACTAAAAACGTACCTCCAGCAATTATTGTTCTTAGCCTTCAATAGTTCAATTAGTTTTCAGTTTCTTCTGAAGCCAAATTCTTTTATGCGTCCATGTAAATGAATGATAAATTGTATGCACATCATATTCAACAATAATCGTCGTATAGTATACTTCAGTATTATTTATAAATTTAAGCAAATTTAAATTCGTATAATATCATTAAAATACACTGCAAATAATTTTTTCCCATAAAATGTTATGTACCGAAAGTTTTTTGTGTGTTCCTATAAATGAACTTCATTTTCAATACCAATCATGCTATAATGATGTCCAATAACATCTATGAATTTCATAGAATTTAATGGAAATTGGACTGTATTAACGCGAGTTAAAGCACGAAAAGATAGATAAGCAAACCGAATTTATGAACACTTTTAAACATTCTAAAATGAAACAAATAAGTGTTAAAATGAACTGAAAAAGAAATAAAACAGTCTAAATTCTAAAACAAAACGCATTTCATACAGTAAAGAAATACATTTTCAAAAAGAGCCGTTTTCATTTTTGACTTTTACTTCCTTTCAGCAACGTACACATGTAGCTTAATATCGGGGGTACCGAGACACAAAAGAAGTATATTTACAACTAAGAAGTTTTTTTTTTAAGTGCAATCCTTTTTTAAAATAACGAATTCAAACATTTTCAAAAACTTTGCGCATATTGGAGATTATTTTTTTCTTACGCTAAAAGTAATTAAACATATGTATTTCAAGATACCTGTAATATTTTTTGAAGCTTCTCGTCAGACTAGATTTACATCACTCAGGACAATTTCGAAACAATTTCACAAGTAGAAGTTAAAAAAAAATAATCTAAATTTTTTCATAAAAAGCGAAAAATAAAAATTTTACTTCTAAAAAGCGAGGTGTTTTGGCACATCTTCGATTGACTTCCGTTTTTGTTTTCACTACTAAGTATACATAATTTTTTCAAAAATTTTAAAGAGGACTTAAATACAAGCATATTTACAATAGATTACAATTTCATAAAATTCAAACAATATATATTTTTTAAGTTTCAGAACTTGAGATGCGAAAAAAAGCAGCAAGAAGAAAACATTTTCGTTTTACAACTTTATACCAATGTTTTTTCAAGTAATTTTTAAACGAACTAAAAAACTGTATAGTTTATAACCGATAAAAGTTTCAAATAGCTCGGACAGAAAGAATTTTTTTAAGCTATGGAACGACTCTAAGGGAAAATAAAGTAAATGTCTTCTTACAGGTGCATTTACCAATTTAAAAAATATGTTGTTTGCGATTTTTTTTTATGTTTCACATGTAACTGAACTTCTTGTTATATACAAATTATACATGTTTTATATTCTTAATTTTTCTTTTACCATCAACAGACATTATTTTGAAATATTTCCTGTCTAATACTGCACGCGATAAATCTGCACGCGACGTACTTTCCGAGGCCGGGCTCGATCCAAAGAAAAAAAATAGGCCCGAACCGTGCCGGTCCGTAGAAAGAAATTTATCGCCCGGCTCATTATAATAGCTAAAAATTCGACCCGAGCCTGGCCCGGCCCGAGTAAATTTCAACAAATCTCTGATTTTTTTCTCGCGTGGAGGAGTTCTGACCCAAAATATTTTTTTCATGCTTATAATCTTTATTTATGCAAAAGTGCGACATTAATGTTTTAATAAACCTCCATCTGTTGTATGGAAATGTTTCAGTTATCATTAATATCATTAATTTATAGTCCATGTAATGCAGACACAAAAATATAAAAAATGTATACCGTAAAATCTTCCAAGACGGAATTGCATAGGAAGGAAAAAAATCGTTATAGACAAGTTCCCTTCTTAACATGTGTAAATGTATTATATATATATTTTTTCACTTCTTAATTTGTTTATTTAGCATGTAGGAAAACCTTTTTCAATTTAAAACAAGATTTCGTTATAAGCAGTTCTTTCTCATGTTTTTAACTATATTTCAATCTAGATATATTTTTATAAGCCCAGACAATGCTTTAAAAAGAATTAATTTTAATTTTTAATTGTAATAAAATATAAAGGTGATTAAAAAATATATGCATTTTTTGCAAAATTTTTTACGCCAGACCATTTTACTGATCAATGAACAGAGTTGGCCACGCCGAGAAAATATTTTTCAAACGGAATGGTTCAAACCCGGGATTAAATATTTTGATCCGTAAAGACTAGGTAGAAAATCAACCGGAAATAGAATGCAAAAAAATAAGTTAAGCCCGTTTCGACCCGATTTTCCAGAGAAAAAAGTAAGGCCCGAGCCCGGCATGGAAAGAACAGTAAAGTGAGTAATCTGATCAGTAATCCGACCCGATCCGAGCCTTCAAAATAAGGTTCGGGCTCGGCCCGACCGGCTTGCGGGCCGAGTTCGGGCTTCAGGCCCAAACCTGGCCCGTGCAAATATTTTTTGCACACCATGTACTATCACCATAAAATTATTCCCTCGATAGATTTTCATTGAGAACGTCAAAAGTATTAATCAGTTTCCCACGTACCTTTATAATAAATAATAGCATTACATTTCTAATATACTTTGAAAAAAAAAAAGCAAACCATTTTATGGATCCTTCCAGACAATCACGAAACATTTTATTTTGTAATTCTCGAGGCAACAATAAGATTTATAACAATATTTTTGAAACGATTCAGCATAAATGCTTCTGGAGAAGCTATACATCCTGTGTTAAAAATCTTTATCGTACCACTAATTGAAAAAATGTGTTTATATTAACGTGCAGAAACGAATTCAAAGACTAAAGAAGAACAAACAGACAAACAAAGTGGAGGATATTTCCTTGCGACGAATCTTTGATTTGTGGTTTATAGGTCTGCAAAGTTTGAAATCTATAAAAATGTATTTTCAAAATACAAATTACTTGGAAAAAGCATTACAGAATACATTACTAAAATAATTTCGTTTCGTCGGGTTAAAATACAAAATATAAAATACAAATGTATTTTGAAAATGTATTTCAAATACATGTATTTTCGATACTGCCAAACTCTGATTATCAGTGCTTACATTTGTTTCATATCAACATTTGTGGTATATGAGAATATTTAAGGTCCATTATTTTGAAATTCAGACAAAAAAAAAATGAATATTTTGATAATTGTGTTTTTATATTGGCTTGATATTTTTTTATATTGGAATAAATCATATTTAATAAGTATTGTGCAATTTCCAAGACCTGAAAAAATTACCTCTTTCCTATGGAAAATCTCAAAGCTCAAGATTGTGACTGCCATTTTTCATGAAAAGTGAAAAGAATTGTTATTTTGCGTTGTTATGTTACCACAAAGTATAATCAAAATGAATTTGTTGTCCATTTTCCGCACATAATATTTCATTGAAGATATATTACCCCAAACTTTTTCTGATAGAATATGAAAGTATACTAATACGACAAGCTAAATAATATAGCCCTGCGCCAATTGTTACTGTTATGTTGTTACAATTGTTACTGTTGCCTATTGTTACTGTTAGCAGATATAATCTGTTAAATATTCAAAATTTTCCAAATCTGAAACTTTTAAAATAGTTTACCTCACAAAAGCTTCACAGTTAAATGAAACAAAATATATCATGCAGTAGTGGATCATATGCACAAAAACATATTTTTACTGAAATAACGTTAATCGTAGTTATCCAAATAGATTTACTGAAATTTAAAAATTATCTAAGTGTCTAAAATCAAACAAATGTACTTAAATTGCGTACTATTAAATTCATGTTGATATGATAATAGGCTAAAAAAGAGTTTATGAAGAGGTTTGGAAAATAGCAGATCACGACAGGATTTGAGCGGGAATTACAATTTTCCAATGTATTTTGTGTTTTATCGCACATGATTAGTTCAGTAAAGTAACTTATATATTTAATTTAAAGAGTGAAATATAGGTATTAAATAAAGGAATCGTCAACGGTGGAAAAAAAAATTATATAAATTATTATTATTATTACTAAATGTCAAAACATAAATGAAGTCATAATAAAAAAAGCATAGCCATATACTATTATATCTATGTGAGAAAGTAAAAAAAAAAAAAGTAATAGTGAAAACAAACTAATACTCAATGAAAAGATATGTACTGTTAATAGTAGACGAGACCCGAAATAGTTACATATAAATTTCTCAAAATCTACTAAGAAAAGAAATGAATAATTATCCTAACGTTAGGTCAGTGTAATTAATTGCCCAAACGCGTTACGACCGGCTATTAGAAAAGCAATGTTAGCGCTGAACCTACAAATGGCTGGTAATTTGATCGATATCAAATGAAAACATTTCTATTCTTAAATAAACATTTTTGGTGGGATATTTTCATAAAAATAAATGAAATTTGCTGTATGTTTAGTGTTAAATACATAAAGAACACAAATATAATAAATATATACTTTAACTAGCTGATACCCGTGACGTCGTTCACGTAGTATTAAAAAAAAAGATAAACGGTTTAATTAAACAAAACGGTTCATTAACAATAATTTAAAATATATATAACATTTATCTTATAGAAGGCTATGCAGTAGTTTTTTTATAGGGGACTTAAAGAACTCAGTCAAATAAACGGAAAATGTGTTAGATAATATGAACAATCGCGAAAATGAAATTGTAACCACTTATACTGTAGAACAACTGTAACGTACCCCAATTGTACAGAAATCATGTTGTAGTGCATTTCAGAATTCCATATCAAAGAAAGAAAAATCATGAGTTAAACCTAGGTAATAAAAAAAATATCCAACATTTCCATAATGCATAACTTCACCGGGACATTCTTTTCTGAAGCTGTGTATATGATCTATGTGTTTGTAAATATTCTAAATACAATGTTAAAATTTTGTTTAGTGAGAAAAAGTATAACGAATATTAAAATTCACCTTTAGCAATTTCTAATTATAGACAGAAACTTACTTGAATTCTTTTTTACAGTCCTGTATATTACGTGCAAATATGTATACGATCGCATATTTAGCTTAAATTATTCAAGCAAAAAACCCGATTCAAATTATTGAATTAATATTTCCGGGAATCGCTATTGCACTGGTGACTAATCCAGTTTATTGTATAGTCCGATGCATTATTTATTTAAATTCTACAAACATCTCTTATTATATCAAATGTAGCTGAACTTCAGGATGCCTTAGTTTTCCAAATACATACGATAATTGAATAAGCTCTTCAGCAATCTTTTCTAATAGACCATACTTTGGATACAATATCTGAGATCTGGACACAGGTCCAAAATCTTTTATGCGTCTCTGTAAATGAACAACAAATGTGATGCAAATGTTACTTAACTGCAAGCTTATTGTAGTATTTTTCAGTATTTATCATTGTATTGATTATCTCAGTATATTAATTTCATCATGTTTGAAATAGCGCAACGCAATTAAAATACGCTGGGAATATTTTTTTCTCCGTAGACAATTATATTACCGAACATTTTTCTCTAATCTTGTAAGTGAATGTTAAATCTTTTCACCCCATTTTCTACAGAAATCCTATTTTAGTTAACTTCAGAACCTGATATAAATTTCAATATTATTAAAATAACCTTAATAAAATAACATTATTAAAATACGTTGCAAATGGTTTTTCTTCACAGACCATAATATATTGAAATACTTTTGAGCTCCCTGTACGCACACTATAAGTGCTACATTTAACATATTCGATAGTAACCATGTTCTTCTGAACCTTAAAAATGCATGTAAATTTCATTACATTTAAAATTATGTAACATTATCAAAATACACCACAAATGATTTATTCGACTTAGACCATAATGTAAAGTTTCCTTTTGAGTGCTCCTGTGATTCAGCTATAATTACTACCTGGTCCATTTTCAATGCCGCATATGCTATGGTAAATCTCAATAATGTATGTTATTTTCGTATGAATTCCACTATATTTACCCAAGTTGAGAAACGGACAGACAGACGGCAGACCCCAGGCACTCGGCATCCGGTATACAGACAGGTTGAAGTCGTAAACACTTTTAGACCATGTTAGAAAGTGTCAAAAAGCGGGTAGTTTCCGTAAAACGAAAAAAAAAACAGTGTTAGGAAAAATATACTACAAAACTGTGTTTTAGGTGGCATTTTTGTATAATTTGTACATATATGCTCTGCATACCATAAAAATTTATAGAAATTTATTACAAAGAACATTCTTAAAAGTCACAACATATTTTTACTTTTTAAGAGCTAAAAAAAATGTGCAATTAACATCCATTTACAAACCTGTTTCCAGTACACTTTGAGCACATTATGCCAAATTGAGATATTGACTGAGGGAATGTATTTTCTCACAATTACATTAAATCTTTAGATTTTAAGCCCAAAAGTGCATTTTTAAAGTGATATTTATTTATATTTTCAGACTTGAACAATTTTCAGAATTAACACACAAAAATATTTTTTTTTGATTAGTTGAGCTTTTCTTACTTTCTAAAAATGATAAAAAGTTTTTTCATTATCATTACGTCATTTACGATATGTATAAATTATTAATATTTTCTAGTCGTTTAATATTTAACCTTTAAAAAAACTTATTTCATTTTAAAATTAAATATTAACCACGCCCAGACGATAAACTTAATTTTCTTTAAATAATAACTTTTGATATCATAATTCAATCTCATTTCATTGCAACATCAGGTATATTTATTTTATTTTCAATATGTGACGTCACAGTCGTCTCTTTTTAGCACTTACTCAAAATTACATTGTATTAGTAAAAATGAAAACTTGAAAACTTATACTTTGTTTAATATATGACGTTACATTGATATTTTTAAAATTCTTAATGGAAAGTATTCCTCTGACGTCACAATTGGTAAAAAGTTGAATTTTATAGCCTCGAACCGAAAAAAAGAAAAAGGTTCATTTTGATTACGGATTAATATCTGGAAAAACTACTAAAATATTTATATTCTTGTAAAGTGTGAAGTTGTATTCTTCTAAAGTCTTCTAAGTGTAAAAGAAATTTTATATAATCGTTTGCGTGATATAAGAAGAAAAACAGTATTCCTATGACGTCACAATTGGTGAAATTGCGGTTTTTAATCTCGAACCGAAAAACAGAATAGGGTCCATTTATTTATTTCATTTTATTTTATCACGTGAAAATCTTTCAGTTGAAAATTAATTACAGAAGAGAAATAATTATTCCGGTTTTTTTATTTTTTGGCAACGAAAAAAGAAAGATAATTAAATATTATGGAAAATTTTTCAATTTATTCTGTATGAAAAATAGTGAAATATTGAATTATTAAGAAAAATATTTGAATAAAATAAATAAAAATTAGCCTATGTTCATTTCAGGCGAATAATTTACCTATATACAAAAAATCAAAGACATTAATCCATCCGTTTTGAAGCCAAGTTCATTCCAATTTTCGGACACACTTTCACATTTATAATATACAGTTGGCAAAAAAAGTATTTGTACACTTCATTTTTTAAAATTATAATGAAATTAAACCAAAGATTTAAGCAAAAAATACTGTAATACATTAATTTAATGCATTATAATATTATAGAAGCAAAAACAAAATTAAACGAATCGATTTTTTACATTATAATAAACAAATATACAAAAGTATAATGCAAAAAAAGTATTTGTACACTATATTAATGAAATATAATTAAGGAAAATTTAGTAAAATGATACAAATTAATATTTTGTGTGAATTCATTTAGCATTTATGATTACTTCTAGATGGTGTGTCATAGATTCCACCAACTTTTTTGTAGCGGTCTGATTAATGTTATTCCATGACACAATAAGAGCTTCTTTAAAACTGTTTTTTACTGATACATATTTTTTTCCCGGATTTTTGCATCCAATAGCATTTGCAAATTTTCTATTGGATTCAAGTCTAGAGATTTTAGAGAAGTTACCAGTCATCTTCGAGTATTGTCGTAAGCATGTGCTGGTGATCACAGAAGTATGCTTTGGTAGTTATACTGCAGAAAGTGGAAAGCTTTCTCTACGCATAATTTCTTGGCACGGTTTAATAAATTATGCCGCGACACATCAATGTATGTTAAACCTGTCCTTTCATTGTCAATAAATTTTAAATGTCCGGCTCCATTAGAAGCTATACACCCCAAAACTATAATATTCCCCCCAATATGCTTGATAGTTTGAAGTATATGTTTTGGATCTAGAACAGTTTTATTTTTTCGACAATTTTATCGAATGCTTGGTGGTAAGAAAATTCCGAATTTTCCCTCATCAGAAAAAATTACTGTTTTCCAAAAATCCAGTGATTTACTTCTGTATGCGAAAGCGAATACTATGCGTTTTCGCCTATTTGTTTCGTTGATGAATGGATTTTTCCTTGAGGTTCTTCCTTTTAAATCTGCATTGAGAAGAATATTTTTTATTGTTTGAGGTATTACTCTGATGCGAGAAGATGTTGCAAGGTCTCTAGCAAATTTTTGAACCGAACGCATAGGATTTTTTAGAGCTTTTTTAACAACACTCCCTTTTTCCCTCATTGTTAGTTTGCTGAGAAGTCCTTGTTTCCATTGAATTTCGATGCATCTAATTTATTCATAGTTTCTCACTATGCATCCAATAGTTGTAGATGGTAATTTAATAGCTTTTACAAATTCTTGTTGCGAGTTTCAATTTTTATTATGCTCAATTATAGGATTTCATATATCTAGAGGTACCTCTCTAGTTTTAGGTTCTATTCTCAATTACTTCAAGTGCAAATTAAATTAAATGCCAGATAAATATAGTATGAAGTTAAAAATTATTAACAGCTTCTGTATAAGTAGTCCTTTGAACCATAAACACTATAAAACACAGTACATATCAGGATGGAGAATTGTACAAATACTTTTTTTGCAAGAAATTTTTTAACTTTTCTCATTAGAAAATTATTTTACACCTTTATCGAAATTTTCTGTTGTGTAATTTAAAACGCGCGGTAAACAGACTGTATTAAAACTATTTTTGCCCAAATATCTGTTTTTATTTAGTTAAAAATTAAAAATTTTAGAGTGTACAAATACTTTTTTTGCCAACTGTATATAAGGATAAACAATTCGTAATATCATGGATAGTCTCTTAACTTTATCTGTCAGCAAGCTAGAATATAAAATAATTTATTTGGAATCTGAAAAAAAACTCCCGACCCTACTATATTCCCAAAAGGCACTTTTGCTTAATAAAAGTCTCCATTACGGTTAATAATTCTTTTCTTAAGAGAAAGTGACATTTAGTAAAGAAGTCTCAACAATGGCATTAAGCTTTTTTGGAATCTATTTATAGCTACAGCTAAAAGGAATATTTGAGTACCTAAAAAAATATTTTCTCTTTAGAAAAATATTGATCTGTTAAGTATATTTTAGGCTGTTGATATAGAAAATAAGAGTTTTTCTAAGGAAAAGAAAAAAAATGTAAAATTTTCTAAGCAATTTCATTTTGTTAAATTATTTATATATTCTCCTGTTTTAGTACGTAAAATCAAATAGTTTCTCAAAAAACAATTATCTTGAATAAAATTGTTTTTATTTCATTGATTCTTTTATAATCATCACAGCTTCAAAATGAATAGATAAAAGATACGTGAACGAATTTAAACTTTGTGGTAATTGGGTACTAATTATTTATTAACGTATCATATCAAATATAAGCAGGGTGTCCCGAAAGTATCTTCGCTACTTTATTTAAAGAAAGTATCCGTGCGGAATGCATCTAACTTATCAGTAATGACTACAGCAGGCCAACATTTGCATGCCATCACATTACTTCATTCTGTCATTTTTCCTGCAGTACTAGCACCTATCCTACTGCTATTCCTTTGCTGGGCCAGCATTTTTAATCCAATACCATCACTTATCCTGCAGTGTTTAAACAAGGGTAAACTTATCATACGAATTTGATATTTTCCAACTGAGAGTAAAATTGCCCAGGCCGAGAATCCATCCCAGATCTTTGAATTACAAGGCCAAAGTTTTGCCGTTTAACCTAACTAGGTGGCGACCGGTGGGCATTTCTCCCTTAGAAAACGTTATAGCTCATAACAACTGGTCTGTCATATAGACAGCTCGACAGAATAGTAGAAACCGCAGGTAAAGGAACTCCATATAGCGATGGGTACGTAGATAAACGATTATTTAAACGCAATCAAACTGATTGGTGAATTTATCATACGAATACGAGGATTTTCCAGATCTTTCCATGCTGAGGACGAGGTTGTCGAGAAGCTGTTGAGACATCGAGTCTGATTTCTCTTGTAGTGCAAATTTCAGCTCCGTAATCGTTGCCGGCGTCTGGTCACGTAATGCCAAGCATATCCAGAAAAGGTCTCACATATGTTCTATGGTATACAAATTAGGAGATGTTGCAGGCCAATCCATGCGTTGAATATCTTCATTCTCTAAAGTTCTTCGATAACCGCTGTATATGATGACGGAGAGCGTTGTCGTTCGTGAAGAAAAAGACTGGACCCACAACACCTCTAAAAAGACGAACGTGAGGCAAGAAAATCTCGACGCAATTGGACGAGCAGGCTTGGAATACGTGGAGGTTCATATGTCTACCAAGCAAGTTACCACACTAAACAAGAACTCTGATACCCCCTAAATGGCATTTTGCGATAACGTTTGAGTGGGGGTTAGATGTTTCCTGCTCACTCCAGATGTGTAAACGTCCAGAATCCCTCGTCATACTAAATCGGCTCCCATCCGTAAAGAATACTCGAGACCACTCCTGTTGTGTCCATATTTTGTGTTTCTAGCAAAACAGAAAGCATCGTCTCCAATGTGTAGGCGTTAATGATACACGCCATAATGGACGTCGTGCATATAGACCACCTTTGTGCAGCTTTTTAGCCATGGAAAAACGTAATATCCGACGTCTAGTAGTATGTTTAATCTGCCTTGCGATTCTGCTTGCTGCTTATTTATTTTCTCTAGTACGACAACATAACGGTCGTCTGCTGTTGTTGTCGCTCGTGGACGACCACGGCTGAATGCTCGGTCTACTTATCCCCTCGTTTGAAATGCACTCCAATCTCGAAAAACGATGTTGTGAGAAATAATGAACTCTTGTGCCACACTTGTGAAACTTCGACCTTCTTACAACTTCCAAATGATTCGAGCTCGTGTAAAGTCATTCAGATGACATCTCCTGAATTGCCTCTTGTCTATATCACACAATAGTATTAAAACAACTTCGTTGAAATCACTTTACATAGCGCAACAGATTTCACTAAATTTATGAACAGTCACCTCCTTCTGTGCTTTATCCCCCTGAACACCTCCAGTTTTTACGCCATATGTCATATATGGGCAGGGCATGTCATATTGCATTTGTTTGAGATCCATCTCCTGATGGGCTTTTCATTTCATTTGGCTTCCTTTTTCGGCTTTTATCCTAATTTATCTGTTCCGTCCTTAATTTTCGCACACCAGTGTATATGAGGAGCCCAGAAGCCAAGGGGTATAAGTGACAAAATTGAAAAAATTGAGTTAAGTGCACAGGCTATCTGGAAATATGTCTATTTATTTGTAGGTAAAGAGTTAAGAGTGATTTTTTTCATTATGTACTGAGTTATACGGGTCAGTTACTTAACCTGTTTCCCAAAACTGTGAAACGTTTGGAGGCCAAGGTAAGGGGTATAAGTACAGTTTTGTCCGTTAACGTTTATATAGCAGAAGCGCGACCAACGATATACAAAGCAATTTGCTTTTTTATGCATTAAATAAATGCATTTTAACAGTTATCAAGTAAGAAATATCATGCGTTAAGCATGGATTACGAAACACTTTCCAACACTCCTTGAAATCTTTAAAAATTTTTGCTATTTAGGGTAATAAAGTATTACTATTCATTTCCAAATATGTATTCTGATGCTTTTGAGCAGCCCTGTGTTTTATTGGTCAGTTAATATATACTGTATAATGGGAAAAATTAGTTTAGCAAGAAAACACATAATAGTTTGAAATTTCTCTTTCAGCAGTTTATACTAATAGATGAAAGCATACTTGTATACTTTTGTTTATTCTCTAGTTTATCTTAAACCTCTATTATACGCAAGTATTTAGCTGAAATTTAGTTCAAACTAAAACACACTTAAGACTTCTGAAATCACATTTTCAGAAAATATCATCCATCGATGACCATGTATAAAATTTTTTGTGTGATCCTATATATCATTTTATCTATATTTTACAAGCATTTCTTGGTAAACTGAGTGCAGTTCAGCATAGAAATACATGACTTATTTAAAAGAAATTTTTAAGTAAAGTACGCTCATATTCTGTATCCTTTACGAGCATTTTTGTGTAACCCAGTATATGAACTATAGCATTTATACATGTCATATAACATGTATACATTTAGTGAAACTTAAAAGTGCAATTCATAATTAAAATGGCATTTCGTCCATCCATCAAACATCATTGATAATATATAAAGTACTTCGGATAGAATATACTATTTGAATTCTTTTTTGTGTCCCTGTAAATACTGTGTACTTCGTATTGTGCACCAAATAACTTATATTAAGCCTCAGCGATATATATAAATTTTATTGTATATGAAAATTGTAATATAATGAAAATAAGTCGCAAACAATTCCCTCTTTATCATTAGGTAATATAAATCTTTTGTATGGTCCTGTAAATAAATAATAACTATTCTTTTCACCTCAGATTTTATAAAATGTTTCTTTTAGTGCAATTCGTAAATGCATATAAGTTTTAATATGTGACAAGGTGTAACATCTTTCAAATTCATTTAAAACGATTTTTCCCATATACTATAATGTAATGGAAAACTTTTGATTGTCCCTGTAAATAAACTAATCGTGTTAGAAACTTCAATTGCAATCTGTTTGTGTTGAGGTAAACATGAATAATTCCCAAAAATTTATGGGCAATCCGAATATATTTACGAGAGTTAGGGCACGGACAGACGGACAGACAAATTAAAACCATATTCACTTTTCAACTTTATTGGGAAGTGATAAAAAATATAAAATTTCAATGTTTCAAAATTTAAAATAAAGTTTTAAAACTTACATTAGAACGAAAATTTTTCTTTCATTCATTTATATCAACATCGTTCATCTTGTTTTTTTCGTAAATTCATTTTTTATTTCATAATTTTTCCTTCTATAGAATTTATATTAAAACAAAATTTTGTCCTTTCATTTATTTGTATAAACATTGTTCTTAATTTTTTCATAAATACACTTTTTTATTTCATATATTTTCATTTCTTGTGCTCATTCGGCACTTGTACCTTTTAGTTTCCAAGCACTTTTCATTATTGCTTGAAAGCCAAGGGGTACAAGTGCCGAATGCCGATAAACATTGCTTAGTTATAAGTAAAAAGAAAAACTGCAATCCACTTTTTTTAAACAGTTATTGAAACAAGAGTTCAAAGATCACTAATAGGTAAGCAAAAGTTTCATAGCTCAATTCGTTGAATTGCAATTGATGTTTAACTTTGAACTCAATTTACTCGAAATCTAAATTTTGTCACTTGTACCCCTTGGCTTCTGGGCTCCTCATATATATATATATATATATATATATATATATATATATAAATACCTTCATGCGCCAATCAGCTCTATTTTGCATAAAGTCCACATAGTTTTATATGAAAATATGAAAGTGATGACAAAGATGAAAACAAGTTGGAAAATGCACGTGAAGCGTAGCAAATTAGATGCGTTCGTACGATAACGAAGTTTTAAAAATATTACTTTCATATATCAATATCATAAAATTGTAAATGGTGAATTACAATTAAAACGCTCATCAAACAATGTTCTCCCTATACCATTATGTAATGGAATACTTTTGTGTGGCCTTGTAAATCAATAACAAATGTTCTTTGCAACACAAATTATATAAGATGTATATTATAATATGTACTTTATATTTGCATATAAATTTTATTAAGTTCGCATGAGTGTAACACGATTAAAATGCATTTGAAACATTTTTTCCTATTGACCGTAATGTAACGGAATACTTTTGATTGTCCCTGTAATTGATCTATGCATCCGATTTTTATAAAATTTGAAATAACTCGACAAAATTATGTAGTAATTATGTATTTTAAATTTCAAACGTATAGAATATATTTGAAACTTTTTCCCCATTGACCATAATGTAATTGAATACTTTTGATTGCCCCTGTAATTGATCTATGCACACGATTATCAAAAAATTTGAAATAACTCGACAGAATTATGTAATAATTGCGTATTTTAAATTTCAAACGATTCGGTTGGGTAGTTTTTGCGTTGTTATATGCGGACAAACAGATGGACGGACAGATAGACGGACAGACAGACGGACGGACGGACGGACAGACGGACAGACTGAACGACCACTATAGGTGCTACGTACTATATAATTACGAACACACCTAAAAAAGGGTACAATAGCAATGAAATAGAACAAGAATATCATCAAAAAACAATATAAAACCGTCTCTGCTATTGTTACCAAACCAAATGCTATTGTTTAAAAATTTAGCGCTTTTTCTAGAAAAGCTAAAAACCTTTATGCATATAATTTTCCTATTAATAATTTTCATAGTTTTCCATTTTTATTTTTAACACCAAAATTCCACAAAACACCTATAAAATTTAGATACATTTGTTGTAATTCAAGAGAAATAGGTAAAAGTTTTAATGGTACGTTGCAAGATTTTTTAAAGCAAATTTATGGTTTTCTGAAATTTAAATTTAAAAACACTAGTTATTTTTCCTGTATTGAAAATAGCATTGAAGTTTTAAAAAATTTTAAAACACCCACAACGCCCACTAGTATGTATACATTTAATTTTGAAATTCTTTTTTCTAATATTCCTATTGATTTGTTGTATAAAACTTTAAAAGATTTATTTGATGCCTTCCATATTGAGGAAGAGCTGAGTATTAGAAGAGATTTTTTTCTGTGTTTGTGTAATTTTTGTTTTCATAACGTTTTATTACATTTTATGATTCTATTTTTTATCAAACATGTGGTATTTGAATGTGGTACTAATTTTTCAAGTTCTGCTGCTAATCTTTTTAGGTGCGTTCGTAATTATGTAAATACGTAGCACCTATTGTTGTCGCTCAGTCCGTCCGTCTGTCTGTCTGTCCGTCTGTCTGTCTGTCCGTCTGTCTGTCTGTCTGTCCGTCTGTCTGTCTGTCTGTCCGTCCGCATATAACAGCGCAAAAACTACCCAACCGAATCGTTTGAAATTTAAAATACATAATTATTACATAATTTTGTCGAGTCATTTCAAATTTTATGAAAATCGGATGCATAGATCAATTACAGGGGCAATCAAAAGTATTCCGTTACATTACGGTCAATGGGGAAAAAAGTTTCAAATGCATTTTAATCGTTTGAAATTTAAAATACATAGTTATTACATAATTTTGTCGAGTTATTTCAAATTTTTTGATAATCGGGTGCATAGATCAATTACAGGGGCAATCAAAAGTATTCAATTACATTATAGTCAATGGGGAAAAAGTTTCAAATGTATTTTATACGTTTGAAATTTAAAATACATAGTTATTACATAATTTTGTCGAGTTACTTCAAATTTTATGAAAATCGGATGCATAGATCAATTACAGGGACAATCAAAAGTATTCCGTTACATTACGGTCAATGGGGGAAAATGTTTCAAATGCATTTTAATCGTTTGAAATTTAAAATACATAGTTATTACATAATTTTGTCGAGTTATTTCAAATTTTTTGATAATCGGGTGCATAGATCAATTACAGGGGCAATCAAAAGTATTCAATTACATTATAGTCAATGGGGGAAAAGTTTCAAATGTATTTTATACGTTTGAAATTTAAAATACATAGTTATTAAATAATTTTGTCGAGTTATTTCAAATTTTATGAAAATCGGATGCATAGATCAATTACAGGGACAATCAAAAGTATTCCGTTACATTACGGTCAATGGGGGAAAATGTTTCAAATGCATTTTAATGGTGTTGCACTCATTCGAACTTAATAAAATTTATATGCAACTATAAAGTACATATTATAATATACATTTTACATAATCTGTGATGCAAAGAACATTTGTTATTGATTTACAAGGCCACACAAAAGTATTCCATTACATAATGGTATAGAGAGAACATTGCTTGATGAGCGTTTTAATTGTAATTCACTATTTACAATTTTATGAGATTGAGATATAAGAGTAATATTTTTAAAACTTCGTTATCGTACGAACGCACCTCGTTTGCTACGCTTCACGTGCAATTTCCAACTTGTTTTCTTTTTGTATGAATTTAAAATTATTTTAAATTTTAACAAGTCTTTCAGAGTTTTAAGATATATCGATAACGTAATCTTCTTCGATTATAAATTTTTGGAATCAGTTAATCATATATATCTATCTTGTTTAAAATTAAATAGTGCTTCTGACAATTGTTTTCATGTAAATTTTTGGGATCTTGATTTGAATATTAATAATAATGGTGATTTAGTTATTTGATAAAACGAATTTCTTTAATTTTAAAACCTCATTGGTATTCTAATTTGAGTAAAAGGGCGTTCATAAATATTATTTGGGGCAAATAATCAGATATTATCAAATTTGCGGGACGAAAGAAATTTTAGATTCACAGACTTTTATATTTACAGCAAATCTTTTTTACAATAATTTTTATCCATATGAATTTATTTTTCATTATGTAAATGATCTAAAGAAAGGTTTTTTGAAGTGGCAACAGCAATGCGAAACACTATGATGGAAGTTTTTTCTGGGAAGTTGAATTTATGAAGGTTTGCTGATGAAATTCCGTATGGAAAGTCAGCAGAGTGAAGTGTTTCAACTTTTTGGATAAAACAGACCTGAAACTCATTGTGGAAAGAATTGAATAACGGAACGACAATTCAAATTCAAATTTTGATGCTGACCAGTTACCATCTCCAGCCTAATTGTTCTTGCTCGTGTAAGTATGGAAGTGTGGAGTTTTTTAACAGGTATCTCTTTTTCTTTTCACCTCATAGGTCAAGATCCTCATGGCTTTCCTGCATGTCTATTTTGTTTATTATTAAGTTATTAAGACTTTTTTTACTGTTGTTTGACTGTATTTTATTAAGATTTTAAAATATTTTTTCATTAAGAGTTGATTTGGTTTATGGTTTTGTTGTTAGTTATTCTTTGATTTCATTGTTTAAAGTATAAGCTATATTTATTTACATATGTACTTAATATGTATTTATGTATGTATATCTATCTCTCCCTATGTATACATTACATATATAATGTGTGTACAAATAATACAAATATGATGTTTATAATACAAAACTATACGTTTATAAATATTTTAAACCATGCTTTTCCGCCTCTTGAAAAAAAATACAAACAGGGTCTTTAGGTGTCATTTTGGATTTCTTGGTATTTCGCACCAACCGGAACGAAATACAGAATTCTTATTTAACATTTTCATAACGTTGTTAATTTATGATTTCTTTTTATTCATGTGTTTTGTTCATTTAGGAGAGTTTTTAAAATATGTTGGACAAATTGTAGGTAATTTTTTGGCCAATAGTCAATTTGAATTTTATCTATATTGTTCGAAATTTTATTTGTATTTTAAGATTACAGAAGATTAAACGTATATTACTATTAAAAACATGATTAAACTATAAATGTTTTTTATATTAAGACAAACCAAAAAGCTTATAATTATGTAATTTTCACCTTCAATTATTAAAATATCACCATAAAAACAATGCTTGTAACGTTCGGCAAAAGTGCCAATTCATCAAACAATATTTGCCAATTCATCAGTTAGTGAATATAACAGAAAATGAATAAAATGCTGATTAAGAAAAATTTCGATCATTATAAAGAAATTTTGGCTGACGCACATCTTTATTAGCATAATTTAGAGACAAATAAAGAATTATTTTCATTATCGGGAATATTTAGGTAATAGATTGATGAATAATTTAGTTTAAAATAATAAACGGAAATAGTAAATGTATTTATATCGCCATGCTATAATGTTCATTAGAAAAATTTAAAGAAAATTTTCAGTTCAAGAATTTACCAAAAATATTATTCTTAAAAATTTGCATATCTAATATGCTATTTATCTTTCTCAGTTTCACTGAAAGTATCGGAGCTATTGCAAGCGAATGATTTTTCATTTTAATTGGCACCACTTTTTCTTATCAGGAATACTTAACAGGCACTACGATAATATTAATAAAGGAAATATATTTCAAAGTTTATAATAAAAAAAATCTGGTGCAAAGAGAATATAAAAAAAATGAAAATGAATCACCTGAAAAATATTTAAAGTCAATAATCAATCTCTACAATCATTATAATATTTTCTATTTCAGTAGTCTGGTGTCGACAGAATGTTTAAACTCCTGTTGTCATAGCTGCCGCGTTTCTCTACCAAACTGTGGTATAAATTATTAACTAAAATGTTTGTTCCTTAAAAGACTAAATTTTGTACAACGCTTAAGATAATGCAACAGACCAATGGCGTTTGTTTCGTATTCAGCAATGCGAAAGGGCAGTCGAGGTTAGGGCTCATGTTGCTTTAAAATACAAAGTCGAATTCAAGATTTCGTTTAATTCATGTTTTGTTTTAAAAAATAGAACAGCACAGCGGGCTTAGCTTGCTAATAGATATATTTATATATATAAATACGATAAATATGAATGATAAGAATATGAGAATATGATATGAATATGAGAATATAATAACGAAAAATAATGATATCAAAACAGTAAAAAAATTTTCTTAATTTTGACTATCTCTTAGATCATATTTAGAATGCTTTGGTTAGAATCTGAAACAGAATGATATCGCAAGTAATAAATCCAAATTTACTGTATTCGCAGAAGACGCTTTAACTTAATATATGATCCCCATTAAGGATAATATTTTCTGCTCTTTTTTGAGAAATGATATTTAATAAAGAAGTTTAACAATATCATTATGGTCTCTCAGGAATCTATTTATAGCGGCAGATAAATTGAATATTTGAAGACTTAATTTTTTAAAGAAATATTAAAAGCTTCTAAACAATTTCTTTTTACTTACGTCTATAATGTTAAGAAACACCGAAATCACTGGCGATAAATTTATAAATAATCTAAAAAACTTTGTAAAATCACCATAAAAAAGAAAATAAAACAGGACGCGTTTCGAGCTTCAAAAATACCGCTCGTCATCAGTTAATCCAAACACGTGTCACAAGGGACATAGTGTCACAAGGGACACGTGTCACAAGGGACACGTGTCACAAGGGACACTCTGTCCCTTGTGACACGTGTTTGGATTAGCTGATGACGAGCGGTATTTTTGAAGCTCGAAACGCGTCCTGTTTTATTTTCTTTTTTATGGTGATTTTACAAAGTTTTTTAGATTATTTACGTCTATACTGATGAGAAGAAAATATTTGATTCGTACAAAATTTTCGACTTCCGATTTTCGATACATTTACACATTTTAGAAGTACCTAAACACGATTTCATGGCTTTTAGAAACTGTCTGTCTGCAAGTCTGTCTACATGTGACAACGTTCTATCTCAAGAACTAATGCATAGCATTTCAAAAACCTTTCGATTCAGTTAGACTTCTATATATACTGGTGCTGATTAGTGTTTGGTGCACATCGCGAAGCAGAAGACGTTTGCGAAACTGCATATTTCTCGAATTTGCAGTAGCTCTATCTCAAAAAACTAAATCACGAGTTTTCGTCAAACTTCATAATGAGTTTTAAATTGACTTAGGTTGTTTATTATTAACTTTTGGTTTTTATTGTCCAACAGAGGGCGATTCTTCAAGATTTCAGCAATAACTACCTCAAGAATAAAAATATGGAATTTAATAAAACTTTAGATTCAGTTAAATTTTGATGTAAACAGTTGCTTATTAGGGTTTTGGTGCATATTGACTAATAGGTGGTGTTTTTGTGCTGCATTTTGTACATTTTCACAATAGCTGTATCTCAAGGACTAATTTATGCAGAACTATAGCAAGCACGGATTTTTCTTCAAACTTCAGATTCAATAATATATAAGGTATTACTAATCAGATTTTGGTGTAAATCCCATATTTGTAGCGCTGTTATGTTGAATTTTCCACGAATTTTGCAAAAGCTCATTAATGTACCCAATTTAATCAAACTTAATATTCTGTTACATTTTCACATAAATCGATTCTTATTAGAATTGGAAGTATGTATTAGATAACAAATATTGATTTTATACTTTCTGGGTTGACAATTTTAGTTACGGACATCAAAGAGTGTAGATTCCGAAATTCAATGATTTGTTCGAAAAAATGCGATACTTATAAATCTTTCATATAAACATATACATACGCAACATACACACAATATATACAAACACAAGCTAATTAAGCCAATCTGCGCGAAAGCATGCAGAAAATTGATACTTGGTATGCTAATTGTATATTGCATGAGATGCACATTATTCTTTCTATCACCAAAATTAGATTTTTTTGTTGTTGTTGTTAGAATCAGAAAAAAAAGAAATCTAACTATAGTCTATTCCAAAAAGACATTTTAATTTAATAAACACGATATTGCGTTTAAATATATTCCGTTTTATGAGAAAGTGACAAGTATAACGAAGCCTAAACAATGGCATTATGGTTTTTCAGGTATCTATTTATAGCGGAAAACAAAAGAAATTTAACAAAAACACAAGTTTATTAAAAACAAAATCACAATATTTGAGCAATTACCAATAATGTCCTTCACATAAATTGCATGAAATTTTGGTTTTAAAGATTTTAAGGTATAACCTCAAGAATTATATTAAAAACAAGAGTTAAATTCTAACTGTGACGGTTACAGCGGAAAATTACAAAACTTTTAAGTAGAAACACCTACTTTTTTATGGGAATGTGATCGCCATAGATTTAAAATCATAAAACGCGTTTATGAGTGGTACCTATATTGCAAAAATTGTATGGTCTAGATAGACTAATAGAAGGAGAGCTGTTAAAAAATTTAGGATAGGTATGTGTGGTACCAAGAAAATTTTTGTAACACTTCTTTTGTAATGTCTGAATACAAAACCGAATGCTTGGCTGAAATATCATGGCACTTAACTAACTTATTAATTTTTAAATTTCCAAAATTTTCATTCATAACAAAATTCTTCGGGCATTTTGTAATTCTAATACCTTCAAATTTAGTATTTAATGAAATAAAAAATATGAAAACCATACATTTTAGTCGGCCCAAAATATTTACCAGACTTTTTAAAGAGGTGTTGTATAACTATCGAAAAAAGTTCTTTGAATAATCTGAGATCGAAAAAGAATAATATTTATTGTTAGAAAAAATACTTTGAAAATGACAGACAGTTTTTGTGGAACTTTCTACTTGCCAGACAATAGATAATGTAAAACGCGAATGCCATTAAAGCAGCGGTATGGCAGTAAGTTGTCTCGCATTAACTTAACAAGCGAATTTCTGCCTGAAAAATTAATTATTATCTGTTAGCTAAAGAGCAATATATTGCAATTTTAAATCTTGTTAAAAGATGTGAAGATGACATTTTTTAAACCTATAAACCACTCTTCTAAAAGGCAATTTCACTCTCAGATTTAAAGCTATCTGTAATTTCATTATCAATTGAATTTCTGTCTGAAAAATTACTTATAGATTGCGTGTGAGCTAAAGAGCAATATGTTATAATTTTAAAACTTGCTAAAAGGTGTGAAGATGACATAGTTTTTTAAACCTATAAAGTACTCTTCCAACGGGCACTTTCATTGTCAGATTTAAAACGATCTGGCATTAAATTATATATATGTTAATTTCTGTCTGGAAATTTAATTATTCATTGACTGGTAGCCATATAATACTATGTTCCATTTTTAAGGTTGCTAAAATAATGTAAAGATGACATATTTCTTTTTAAACCTATATAAAATTCTTTCAGGCACTTTCGTTGTCAGATTTAAAGCTGTCTGGCATTAACATATCAACCTAATTCGGTCTGACAGATTAATTTTAAATTATCTGATAGCAAGATTTTATGTTACAATTTTCAAATCTGCTAAAATGATATGAAGGTAGCATATTTTATTAAACCAATAAACTAATATGGTAAGAGGCTCTTTCGATGACAGATTTAAAGACATCTATCATAAATTTATCAATAGAATTTCTGTCTGATAAATTAATTATACGTTGTCTGGTAGCCATATATTACAATTTTCGAACTTTCTAAAACTATATGTTTTTTTTTAACTTATAACCTTTCTTCTAAAAGGCACTTTCGGACTCCAATTTAAGTTTGTTTGAAATTAACTTAGAAACCGAATTTCTGTCTGAAAAATTAATTATAGATTGTGTGGTCGTCAAACAGCATTTTGTTACAATTTTCAACCTTCTTAAAATGATGTGAAGATGATATACTTTTTAAATTTACAAACCATTCTTCTAATAGACACTTTCACTGTCAAATTTAAAGCTGTTTTTCATTAAATTATCAACCGAATTTATGTCTGACAAATCAATTATAGAATGTCAGGTGGTCAAAGTGTTATATGTTACAATTTCGAGATTAGTAAAATGTCGTGAAAGTCACGCATTTTTTTAAAATGTGTTCTTATAAACCATTCTTATAACAGATAATTTCGCTGTCAGATTCAAATCTGTCTGGCATTAGTTTATCTCAGCAAATTTCTGTCTGGCAAATTATAGATTGTCTGCTGACCATAGAGTAATATGTAACAATTTTCCGGGTTGTTAAAAAATGTGAAGATCACATTTTTTTAACCTATAAAACATTCTTCTAACGGGTACTTTCGGTGTCTGGTTTAAAGGTGTGTTTCATCAACTCATCTAAATAAATTCTTCTTAAGATAGTTTTCGTGAGGCACTGCAAGGCGGGCCTATCGAAACAACATTGTTTCTATTGAAAGTTTGTATCGTAAACAAATCTTGAGTGAGACACCGCAAGTCCGCTTTAAAGGCAGTCGCGTTTGATATTATCATTTGTCTGGCAAGTAGAAAATATCTGTCTAAAACTGTCTGTAAGTTTCAAAATATTGTCTCAATCTCAGTGTGCCTCATAACATACCTGTTTCTGAGAGTTGTAAAACACCTCTTAAAAAAATCCTGGTACAGTGTTTGGGCTAACCCTCCTGACTTTCATGTTATTCATTTCATTAAATACTGAATTTGAAGGAATAAAAATTTTACAATTCATCGAGAATTTTTCTGGAAATAAAATTTTGAAAATTTAAAAATTAATAAGTTGGCTAAATGCCATGATCGTTGAGGCACATATTCGTTCTTTTTTTCAGGGATTATAAAAAAAGTGTTATATAAATTTCCAAGGTGCCTCAAATACTTACATAAAATACTTAACAACTCTCGAACTATAAGAAGAAAAGTGAAAATAATTAATAAGGATAGAAAAGCAACAAAAAGAAAAGCATTTATTGTATTTCACAAATTTTCCACTCAGCTTTCTTCATATACGATGACACCTTGCATGCGACATATTGTGGATGACACTGCATAACGTACCGTGAGAAGAGTAATCTGTTAATCCTGATGTCTGAGGACATCTTCCAAATTAGATGGAGTTTGTGAAATAAATATATACATTTATAATTTCAGTTATCGGCCACGGTAAATGGCGGGAAAAGATAAACCTGTCACAAAACTGTTGCGTTAAAAAATGTTTGACAAAAGAGTCCACTTATGGGGGAACGTCATCAAGATGCCCAGTAGAGCATTTAGCAGTTCCAAATTAAGAATTTAGTATTTAGTCAACACTTCTAGATAACGAGCACTAGATACCATACATAATTGTTAACCTGCAAGAGCAGCTGCTTTAAAAAAGTAACGCACGAAGATGAAAGTGGCATCAGCATACAGCAAGCAGTTTTCTTTGTGTAAAGAAAATGCAACCACATAATGGGGTTTATTGTCTGCCCAATGTATACAATTTTCCAAATTAACGTTATCATTCATCGAGAAAAAAGCCTCGTTAGTACACAAAATAAATAAAAGCTAACTGCTATCTTCATCTTATCAGATGAGAAATTAGCTAGCAAAATCTAACCTTTCTTGCTTGACCCGCTTGCAACTAGACATGCTGAAGCTGATATGGAAACATGTCCAATACAGAAACCATATTCTTGCGGAACATACAATTTAGCAACTCCAGAATGCATGAAATATCACGTGTAATTGCAATAGGAACTTTACTTATCGTCTTACGAGATTTTATAACTATCTCGACTGAAATTTCCAGTTCATAATCGATTGAATGTACAGTTAGTTTCTTCAGATTTACGCTAAACTGTCTTTTCTTTTAGTTTCGGTTGTATTTCCAAAAAATGGGATCAGAGCTGAAAAAACCGTATGAAATATGATGCCACTAGAAAAGAATGTTACTTAGCGCCATAATTGTTTACACTTTTCTTCTTAGCCTGTCAGTATTGCAATAACGAGCGATTTTCTTACTACACGTACTGTTCTAACGCTGTTTATTATTTTTTACTGTGGAAATCACATTCCGATTAAAAAAAAGTAGGCATTGCTATTGATGGCTTTTCCAATATGTGAGGAAACTTAGTTACATAGATTTTTCTTTGTCTTATTTCTTTTCACCCGCCACCGGCTAGTCATAATAATGTTCTGAATATATTCCTAATTTTAATTGCTTGATTTTAACTATTGTTTCAATTTATGTAGTAATTATTTTAAAATTATAAAAAATTAAGCTTTTGGTTTTACCTAACTTTTGGTTATTCTCTAACCTCAGAGCGTTTCACTAAAATCAAAGAGATTATATATATATTTTATCCGCTTAGACATTTTTTCACATGTCAGTCACATGGTTAATTTAGTTGCTATAAAAAATTTGTCCAGATATCTTACATCTATCTTTTTCACCTTTACATAGCAGCAGCCATTCTTTTCAAATATGAAATTATTTAAGTTGATACCTTGAATCTAATTGTTATTTTATTTTTATTAAGGTTCGTTTTTTCTTTTTGCAATCCATTGTAAAATTGCAGCCTTCCAGTTTTGCTCTTGATCTATTTTTTCACTTTTCATTTGAGGTTAAAAATTTCATATTTGACCTTTGTTACTCCCATTGACTTTTTGTCAACATAAAAATAACACACGACTCTTCTGGAACTAATCTAGCCATGTGATATAGATTTATTCATGTATGGCTCCAAAAGCTCTAAAATCCGGGAAAATGCAATATTGTAATTATTCTAGCGATCTCGATATTGATTATGTAATAATTTTCTCTCCTCTAAAATCGGTATTTTTTGGCCTAAAATGTCGAATTGTGGTTTAAAAACCTGGTGGTGAATAAAAGTATTTACACTTTTCCGATTACGTGTTCTCAACAGATATGTTCTCATATTTCTTCCTTAAAAAAATATATCTTTTTGATAGGAGAATTTGTATTAAATTGTAATAAATATGTAGTATGTTTGCCAATATTCCAGCAACGGTATTTTATGACCGGAAATGTCGGCTTGTGATTAAAGAATCTGGTGGTTAATAAAAGTCTTTACATTTTTTTAACTCCATGTTCGCAACTGAAACGACCTCGTGTGTCTTCCTAAAAAACTTTATCCATCTAATAGCACTCCGATGTCAGTAAGCTACATCAATAAACACCACCGCAAATGATTTCAACAACACATTGCTCTTTGAAATTTTCTAAATTTTGACATTATAACCAGATCTGTTAGTGTTTAACAGCTGTTTTTCATATTTTCCTCCAGACCATATCTCAAAATACTTTAAACAAAAATTTCATTAAATTTCTGTGAACAATATGACAAATTTTTAGAATCATCCTCGATTACAAAGGATGTATTATTTTGTTTAATATCACATTAAAGCTATAAAACAGTATTTAATTCTATTTGTAATTTATTTAAAAAAAAACACCTCACATTATAAACATTAAAACTTTAAAGTCAAATTCTTCCAACAATTTCGGCTAAAAGCTCATAATGATCTTTAGGAAAATTCAATGTCAAAACTTTTTATGTTTGCAGCCTGAAGATAAAGAGGAGGGTATGAAGGGAAAACCATTTAAAGTCGCACATATGCTAACCGCTAAAAATTCTGTCTCTGGTCCTTCCAATATAAAGAAACCTATTATACTTTTAAATGATAGGAATTTCATACACTTGAAACTAGAAGAATTTAACAAGTTTTTAATGTTTTCATACTGCACTTTTTTGCAAAATACAACTACAAATAGGCACTGTTTATATTTCTTATTGATATAAACGCGTATAGTAATTAGTTTTACAACCTTATTTAATATCGTTTTTCTTAACTTTAAGTAGAAAACACGAAATGAATAAACATATTAAGTAAATAAATATCGTCAATAACTTCTCAAAAATCCTCTTATAACAGCAGCTGAAGGATATATTTAAGTACCTGGAAAATTTATTACCTCTTTACAATAACATATAAATTCATTAATTCAAGAGCTAGCAATTTGTTATCGAAGAATAATGCTTTAAAAGAATAAAAATAATGAAGAGTTTCTAGACAATTTTTTTTTACCTCTTTGTATGTTAACATATAAGTGTCCTTTTCCTTTCTAAATAGTTAGATGTTTTACTTTCGCAAAAGTTATTTATGTTGTGTGACTTTACTTCAATTTTATTGAATTTTTTCTTGCTATGTGCATTAAAAATTAATAAAAAATAGATACAGAATAACTAAGTGTGTTCAAACATATTTTAATGTATAATAAACAGAAAAATTGCTACGTACATTCATTTAAAGAATTAAAAAATAGAACGTGTAGAGCAAAATTATTTATTTAATAATGTGCAAATTGTATTTTTAGATTTTCGGACATAAAAATTTAATATTTTCCAAATATTTTCTTTCTAAATTTGCATTAAGTTTCGCAGAAATTACACTTTGAACAATAATTGCTGATAACATTTTTACTTATAAGACATCTTTACAATTGTTTATAACTACCTAAACCCGCGTCTTTGAATTCTTGGTTGTAAGATTTAAAGTGGGATTTGTGTGTCCATTTCAGTTAAGGGAAATTCTACGGCTATGAATAATTCCATACTAGATGTACGAAAACCGTCTAATTGAGGATCTTTAGCTCGCAGGCTATCAAAGCCTGGGAGTTTATGTGACCATCCGTTGTATATGAGGGTATGTGCGTAAAGCGATAACTCATGATAAAAAATCCGATTCACTTGAAATTTTGGATATATGTATAATCTGATAAGGCGCTTCACTGATTAGTTTTTGGATTTCTTTCGATGTGTAAAAGAGGGGGAACGGGGACTAATGCCCCTCCCAGGTCCTTTCTGATAAGGTGAACCTCTGAATAGTTTTGGAATTTTAATGGTTAAGTATATAAGAAGGGATAACTCCTCTCAAATTATATGAATGGGGTTTTATTATGAATTTTGGATATAGATTTTTTATATGATAAAGCATATCTCTGATTAGTTTAAGGGGTCCAATGAATAAGTATAAAACGGGAAATGGATTGAACTGCTTCCCTGTCCGTCTTAATGTGCTTTTCGAATAGAATATACCCTTGAAAATATAAGGAAACTACGTTAATTATTACGTTAATTAATTTTAATTGTGTACAATTAGTATGCGTAGCCTGTGAGTTCAATGCCACCAGTTTAACTGGGCAATATTCTTTTTATTAAATTTTATGTTTGAAATAATCCAGAAATAAAACGTATTTTTTATAGCAAAATGAATTTAATGCATTACGATGCACATATGCAAATAGTTAGAGTTATTTAAAAATTGACTTATAAGAACGAATTACTATATATTTTTATTTATTAATTTTATGCAATATTTATTTATGAAGCCCTCGAAAAAATAATACGATGTGTTTATGAATCATTTCTTTTGTGAGAGTTTAAAATATATAATCTACAATTTTTTACAGCGTTCAAATGCATAAGTACGTACAATAATGTGACATAAAAAATTTTTAATATGAAGTTGATAACCCGATTTCTTTAACCTATTGTGTGGCACATAATGCTCTCGTGTTCCAAAGGGAAAGTCATAAAGTTCCTGAAGTTTTAACAGTGAGTGGCCTTTTAAACGCAGTCTTAAGTGATATATACAGGGTGATTCTAAATTGTTTTTACAAAATAAGAAGGGTGATTGTACACATCATGACAAACAATATTAAATAGGAAACCAATAATCCCAAACGTTTTCCGGAGAAGATAGCCGCTATTAAAGTTTAGAGTCCAAAATTTCAAATGATAAAAAAAACAGAAAAATTGGTCGATTGATTTGCGGTTTTCACTAAAACTATTATTTATGTCAGTATTGTCTAGAAAATACAAAGATAAATTTCAAAAAATGTCGATAGAGGGCGCTTGAGACTATGGAGTAACGAACAATTATTGTTTGCCGTTATTTTTTCGTCTCATTAAATGTTTTCGGAAGCTTAGACTTAAACTTAAATTTTGAGCTCAAAATCTGATTAGGTGGAAGTGGTTAAGTAGCCTAAACTGAACTGTGTTTAGAGGGTCAAATTTCAAATGATTGTAAAAAACGGAAAAATTGGTTGATTGATTTGCGGTTTTCACTAAAACTATTCTTTATGTCGGTATTTTCTTAAAAATAAATTATAAAGATAAATTTAAAAAAATGTCGATAGATGGCGCTTTAGACTTTAGAGTAACGAACAACTATTTTTTGCCGTTATTTTTTGCATCTCATTAAATGTTTTCGGAAGCTTAGACTTAAACTTAAATTTTGAGTTCAAAATCTGAATTGTAGGGAGTGGTTAAGTAGCGCAAACTGAACTGTCTTCAAGGGAGGTGGGGGGGAGGGGGGGAAGAGGTTCAAATTTCAAATATTAATGATCGGAAAAATTGGTCGATTCGTTTGCGGTTTAAAATAAAACTATTCTTTATGTCAGTATCTTCTTGAAAATAAATTTTAAAGATAAATTTCAAAATAATTTACAATCTAATTCATTTTTAGAATGTCAGATTTATTTTCCATTTAATTTTTTTACCTTTAAAAAACAATAAACAGGATTTTAGTGGAGAAAGAAACTATAAATAAGTGCAAATTGTTATTTACTACAATGAGATAATGGCTACTTGACAAGTTATTTTCTGAAACAGCTAAAAAGTACATTTAAGTATTAAGAAATATATATTTGCTTTTCAAAATTAATGATATGTTAGGTATATTGTAGATATTTTCTGTAGGGAAAATCTTAAGTACAAGGCTATCACATACATTATTTTACAGAAAGAGGTAAGAATATTATTGATAAAATTATGAAAGTTAAAACTATACATTTAATTAAGGTGTCCTGGGAAAAGAATGCCAAGTGCTAATATTACGCGTAATTATAAAAGAATCCAAGAAATGGCACATACAAGTTCTGCGATGAATCATCTGAATCACAAACAATCGCAGAAGTTAATTTGTTCTCTTTGTAGATTTTATTAATTGAAAAAGCCCGTAAAAGTCAACGTCAATTTAAAAATTTGCGAGGTAATTTCTGTGATCTGAAGATCATATATTCATTAGGACATACTTTGTTTATTAAAGAAAATTACAGTACATTTCATGTACTTTCAAAATGTTGTTTAATATTTTTGGTTGTATTCGCGAGCCAGTTCGTAGTGTAATGTATACTGCGCGATAAGCGTGGTAATAACGCAAGCTACTGGCGTAATTACTCTGGGTGCTTCTTTTTAGATTTTGAACTACATCCAAAGAGGATATATATATTTTTTTTTTTATGCATGAAGGATCATTATTGTCATTGTTGAAAAGCAAAAAGCATAAAAAGAAACTCGTATGTCCTACGTGCTGCTAATTTTTTCATGTTTGTCAATTTATAGAGTTGCAACATTTTTATCTTTAAAATTGGACAAATTTTATGCCATAATCTATCTTATTTTATAGTTTTGTTTGCATGGCGTTATTACCCAATTATGCGAGTAATAACTCCAAATAGCGTTGGTCAAGTATACACGCCTTTACACTTTATAAATACATATATGCTAAAATATTCTTTCTTATATATTTATTCAAAAAGTTATGGTATCAGATCCTATAATTTTATAAAAATTGTTAAAATTGATAGAACCTAATGTCTAGCTACTACACCAAGTACATAACATATGTTACAAACATAAAAAATATTAGTTGATATAATGATGAAATCTTTCGAACACACACGCGCTCATTTTCATAGAATTAAAATGACTGATTGTAATAGAAAATCATACGTATAAACAACAATAAAAAAACAGAAATATATAACGCAAGCGAAGTTCAGCCCATTGAACTAAAGCGGGGTGTAAAGAACAATTCATGTTTTCAGAAGCTCATTTAAATACCTAGGATATTATACCAAATTTCAGAGGAAAATTACAAGAAAGGACATCGTTACAAATATTATCCTTCACTTCGTTACAAATTTCTATTCTTTTCCCTTTGAACGTGATTGTGTGAGCATTCGAAAGGTATTAGGATTATGTTAACTATTGTCTTTGCATATTCTTAACATCATTTAAGTAATTAAACGTATGTTCAAAATTTTATATAAATAAAAAGGTAAAAATTCCTTCATGACGCTAGTTTTTTTTACAGCGTTATAATCTACAGAGTTTCTTAAAAAATACTGCATAAAAAGTGTGTTTGACCCGACTCGAAGTCAAGGGGTCAAGTATTTTAAAATAGAGGAGACTTGGGAAAAAACAAGAAAAATCAAAGAGAAGTATTAGTGCTAAAGTTCATTATTTTTTGTACCCTTTTTAGAATTTCATGTATCGGAATCTTCTCCGCTTTCCAACTGAAAGGTGAAACATTTTCTGAAACATGATATCTCATATGACTTTATGTTTATTTTACTAGATTTATATGCATTTTATATTTTAAGATAAAACAAGTTTAATAGAAACATAAAGACTATACGACTCATTCACTGATACATTTGATGAACAGAAAATCCAGATAACAATTTGTATTTAAATGAAATGAAAACCGTTTTGAATTATTATGAAATTAAAACATTAAACCAATTTCTTCACATTTCCAGTTAATAAATAAATTTAAGTTGCCTATGAATTTCACAGAAAAATAAACAATAATACATACGTTATAGTACATAACCTTCAAAAAAGTTATTCACGCATTAATGTTAGAATGTGGACAATGCTTTCAAAAAAGAAATTAAACATTCATTTTCATTGTAAATAGCTTCATAATAGAACAGCTATACACTTACGCTGCAGTTTTTATAAAAATTGCGTTTAATCTTGATGTCATTCGAAAATCTCGTTTGGTTTACGTTTTCGGCCAAAAAATTTTAGTTTTGCAGAAAATTCGTTTTACGCCACACAAGAACAATCCGTATTGTAAAAATCTCATTTTAACATTCGGATATTTTCAGCATTACTCGTTATTTTGAGAAGTATTGGCTTAAATAAGACACTATTTATTTACTTCTTTGAACTTCACAGTTCATAATTATTAATCATGATTAACTCAAGACGTTAGTACTATATACAAATTAAGCAATGCATATATGAAACTTTTTGCACGCTCATTAAAATCTGCAAACTTATAAATAAAATATTTTTTTTTAGTTTGAAACCACATAAGTGTTTTGCATAGAGTTTGAGAAATTTCTAGTATAACCGTTGTTCATTAAAAAAAAAAAATTTCTAAAAGTTACATTGAGATAAGTGTTCTTAAAAAAATTTCATTAAATGAAATTTTTATAGTTAGAAAATCCTTCTGTGTTGTACATTTAATTTTATATATTAAAGAACAGATTTGATCAAAGAAACAAAGAACTAACTTGGGTCACGTATATAACTAAGCGTACAATTAATTAATAATTATATTATAAATATTTATGTATATATCAATTACTTAAAAAATTGTTTTAGTTTTCGATTAAAAATAGGAAAGTTAACTAAACCCGCTTTTGGTATTAAAAAGTGTTTTATCCGATCCTTATAATTCTATAGAAGATAGCCTCTTAATTTTACCCATAAACATGATTAGGGTTTTAGGTTTAAAAACAATTGCAACCACAGAAAATCTTTCCATAATAAAAGTCGCCCATTACGAATGCTACCTTAAAATCACATTAAGTAAAGGAGCCTCGACAAAAAGATTATGGCTCTTCGAATTTATAATCACAGCAACAGCTGAACGAAATATCCTCATATTGAAAATATTATGCTCTGGTTTCAAAAATAAGTCTTTAAGTATATTGTAAATGAGATAATAACTGTAAGGAAAATATATATTTAAAGAAAAAAAATAAAGAAAGAAGATTTCAAAAAATTTCGATTACCTTTTTAGATTTTCATACCTTGAAAATTGATCTGGGATCATATTCAAAAACTGAAATATCTGGGATCATATTCAAAAACTTTTTATGTGTATCTTTATTAGACGAAAAATGCTGTTTGCTCAGAGACATTTTAACTTAATTATGGGTATCTTCCCAAAAGTCTTTAGATAGCTAAGCTCTCCTTTTATGAATACTATGAGAAAATAACACTTAGTCAATAAATGTCGACAAAAATATTATAGAACTTATTATTCATATTTGTAGCAGCAGTTGAAAGAAATATCCTCATATTGAGAACTTTATGTTTTGATTTCAGAAATAAATAAGTTTTTAAATGTTTTGTAAATGCGATAATTACTCTAAGAATAATATATGTTTAAAAAAAATAAAGAAGATTTCAAAATAATAATAATAATTGGATTAACTTTTTAGATTTTTGTACATTGAAAATTGATCTGGGATCATATTAAAAAACCGAATTATTTTGACTTTTCATGTGTATTTTTAAAAGGTGACAAATGCAGTATGTTCAAAGACACTTTAACTTAATTATGGGTATGTTCCCCAAAGTCTTTAGATAATTAAAATCTCCCATTAAGAGTTCTATGAGAAAATAACAGTTACAAGGAAGGTCTCCATGCGGGTATACTCCGAAAAATCTGAAAAAATTACAGATTGTTCTTTTCATTAGGATATATAAGTTTATAAAAAAAATATTAGGCGGAATCTCCGTACCCTGTCCATAAAATAAGAAGGAAAATTTCGTTATTTGGCGATTTATCATCGGTTGATGATGATAAGCAATTTCAAAAAATGTTTTTTTCTTTTAATGTCAAATGATTTTTAAAGGAAAAACGTTTCATGTTCAACGTGTTTAGATAAATTAAATATCTTTGGTTTTGTCAACTTTGGTTTGTTTTAAGTAAAGTTTTGTTATATTGATATCTATATGTATTTATACTAAAATATAACCATAAAAATTTGCGATTCGAAAAGAAATTCAAATTTAACTTAATTAAAAAAGTTTCAAGTTTAAAGTCTAGTTGAGCAGTGTCAATTCGATTTTGTTGCTATGGAAACATCTGATTTTTATTTTTTAATATACTTAAATGTATGAAAATAATTTTACTGAATAAGATATTTTTATATATGAAAATATTTTTTCCAGAGGTAAATTAACTAACTAAAGCAACAAATAATATATATATATGTGCAATTTAATATACATATATATGTATATAATATATTAAACTCTCTCATTGTTTATGTTTAAATTCATTAAATACCATTTACACGGATTCTAAAAATCCAGAAGTTTTCATTTGCATTAAAATCGTTTGCTTTTGGCGGAGAAAAGTGCTGCTCGCCAAATCGTGTGACACTTTCGTCTTTTCACGCCAAATATTTGAAAGTATTTTATTTTTTTACATGTTTTCTACTGCAATTCCGCAACCAATTTTCACTGATCCTTTATTACATACATGAGTAGTTTAATAATTATATATTTTTTTAAATCTGAGTATTCCCAGCATGGAGACCTTCCTTGTTAGTAAAGGAATCTCAACAAAAACATTACGGCACTTTAAAGTTATATTCATAGAAGCAGTTGAAAGAAATATCCACATATTGAGAACTTTATGTTTCGGTTTCAAAAATAAATAAATCTTTTAAGTATTTTGTAAATTCAATAATCAGTGTAAACAAAATATATATTTAAAAGAAATAATAAAGAAAGAAGCGATTTCAAAGACATTCCAATTATCTTTTTAGAATTTCGTACTTTGAAAATTGATCTCGGATCATATTCAGAAAATGAAATAGTTTGACTTATTTTGTGTACCTTTATGAGTCGAAAAATGCTGTATTTCCAGACACTTTAGCTAAATTACGAGTATGTTCCTCATTTTGAGCAATATTTTCTTTTTCTCGAGAAAGAACCTTAAACAATTTCATTATGGCTTCTCCGAAATCTTTATGTTGCAACAAGTGAAATAAAAGTTTCAATATTTTGAAAAATGGTGTTCTCTTTCTAAAAATACATATACGTTATGTCGTTTGTCCAAAATTTATTTTTGATGATTTACATCATAAATGAAAACAATAAAAAGTAATGGTTTCTTAATAATTTCTGTTACTTCTTTAGAGGTTAATAATTTAGGAATTTTCTAGCATTTGAGATTACATATATTTATACATATATCAATTACTTAAAAAAAATTGTTTCACAGTCAAAAATAGGCTAAAGAAGAGACCGAAACCCGCTTTTTGTCTTAAAAAGTGTTCAGGCTAATCCTTAATTTTTATAGAAGAAGACTTTTTAATTGTACCCATAACCCTGTTTCAAGTTTTGGTGACAAAAAAATTGCAACCACAAAACATCTTTAGATAACAAAATTCGCCCAGAATGAATACTATCTGAAAAAAACATTTAGTAAAGAAGCCTCGACAAAAACATCACGGCTAGTAAAATGTACATTTATTAGCAGCAGCTGAAAAAATATCATCATATTAAAAGCTTTATGCTCTGGTTTCAAAAATAAATCTGCTAACTATTTTGTAAATTAGATAATTCTTACAGGAAATTT
The DNA here is from genome assembly GCA_964019185.1 of Maratus speculifer. Lineage (NCBI taxonomy): Eukaryota > Metazoa > Arthropoda > Arachnida > Araneae > Salticidae > Maratus > Maratus speculifer. The sequence goes on from OZ025291.1 coordinate 206,272,406, forward strand.
TTTTATCAAAGAAACAACAAAAAAAAGAAACGATTTCAAAGTAATTTATAATATACATTGAAATTTGATCTCGGATCATATTCAGAAAATGGAATATTTTGGTACTTTATTGGGCGAAACTGTTGTATTTTCAAAGACATTTCAGCATAATTACGGTAATTACCCTTTTTATCGAAGTTTTGTTTTCTCTCGAGAAAAATGCTTAAACGATTTCATTACGGCTTTTTGAAATCTTTATGTAGCAACAAGTAAAATACATATTTTGGTATTTTGATAAATGATATCCTCTTTCTAAAAATACAGATCAGTTTTGTCTTTTATAGGAAATTTATTTCAGAAGATGTACATCAAAAATGAAAAGAACGAAAAGAAAATGGATTCTAAACAATTTCTGTTACTTTTTTAGACGTAAATAATTTAGCACTTTTCTAGCATTTCGAATCAGAAGATTATATATTACGAATATTTTTTATATTGCTATTAGTCGTCGTGATAGATTTTTTATTTAGTAAAAGTCATCGTTATAAAGACATTTCGATAACGGAATATTTTTCATAGCGGATATTTAATTTATAATTGATAAGACACAGTTGAATAGTGATTATGAAAAAACACTTCAAAGCGATTTCTATTATCTTTTTACAAGTTATCGGGAATCCTATTCAAAAAGTGAAATATTTTGACTTTATATGTTTATCTTTATTAGTCGAAAAATGTTGTATTTTCAAAGACATTCTGGCTCAATTACGAGTACGTTCCCCATTTACAGTAATATTACTTTTTCGTTGAGAAAGAAGCTTAAACATTTTCATTACGGCTTCTCCAAAATCATTATGTAGCAAAAAGTGAAATAAATGTTTCAGTATATTGAAAAATGATGTTCTCTTTCTAAATATACAGGTCGTTTGGTAGTTTGTAGGAAACTTATTTTGGAAGACGTATATCATAAATGAAAAGAATGAAAAGTAAATGGTTTCTAAACAATTTCTGTTACTTCTTTAGGTTTTAATAATTTGGGAATTTTCTAGCATTTCGAATTAGAAGATGACATATTATGAATTTTTATATGTTATTATTAGTTGATCTAGTAGCTTTTTTATTCAATAAAATTAATTGTTATAAAGACAATTTGATAGCGGAATACTTTCCAATTTTATGATATAATTAATAAGTTTTAGGTGAACAATGGTCTTTAAAAGTTCTTAAATTATAAGATTTCTCAGTAGCTCTTTTGTTTTGTCTGGTATTACATGACAAAATAATTTTATATATTTTTTGAATAATAAGATTTATGTAGGAAAAATATTTTTTGAAAGAAAAAAAAGAAAAAAAAAGATTTCAATGCCATTTCTATTATCTTTTTAGATGTTCATATGCTTAAAATTATTCTGGAATAACATTCAGAAAATGAGATATTTTGATTTCCTATATACATTTGTCGTAGGCAAAAAATGTTGTATTATCAAAGGCACTTGAGCTTAATAACGAATACGTACCCATACTTAGAGTATTATTTCTTTTCTTCTCGAGAAAGAATCTTAAACAATTTCACTACGGCTTCTTCAAATTCTTTATGTAGCAACAATTGAAATAAATGTTTCAGTATTTTGAAAAATGGTGTTCTCTTTCTGAAAACAGAGACCGGCAAGGTCGTTTGTAGGAAATTTATTTTGGAAGATGCACATCATAAACGAAAAAAACGAAAAGTAAATGGTTTCTAAACAATTTCTGTTACTTCTTTAAGGGTTAATAATTTTGGAATTTTCTAGCTTTTTAAACTAGAAGATGATTTTTTGTATGTTATTATTAGTCAACCTGGTAGCTTTTTTATTTAGTAAAAATCATCGTTATAAAGCCATTTCAGTAAATCTGAAATATGATGTATGCATTAATTATTTTTACGCTATAAAATGGATAAATGTTTTTTAATCTAAGAAAATATAATAACATTGAAAAAAGGATATAACCATAAATTATATAAACAGTAATCACTTCCGAGTTGTTTTTAATTTCGAAAAACTTTTTTATCACCAGGAACTAAAAAACATAGTATTTTCGGTATTTAAAAAATCATACTTAAAATCAATGTCTCTTTTGCAGACAATAATTTTTGGAAGCGTTTGTTATTAGTTTTTATAGTTTATGAATCTATTTCTCAAACCATTATATTGGTTTTTATTATCAGTTTCCAGCTACATTTTTGCCGTATAATGCCGGATAATAGTTCTGCATATTTATAAATGTATTAAATAATTGAAAATGTTTTGAAATTTTTTTCATTTTAATTTTAGTTTTAGGTCGAAAGTAAGAAAATTATCGAAATTCTTTCGGTCTTTAAAACCTATATTGGTCAACCTTTAGTTTTATAGAAGCTGACCCCTTAATTGTACCCACAAACATCTTAAAAGTTTTACAGTGAAAACAATTGCAATCATAAGAAAATTTTAATAAAATTCGCCCATTATGGGTTACATGAAAGAATGACATTTAGTAAAGAAACCTAAATAAAAACAATGTAACACTTGAAAAATATATTCATAGTAGTAGCTGAAAAAATTATATTAAGAATTTTATGGTCTGTTTTCAAAATATAAGTTGTTTAAGTATTTTGCAGATTAAGTAATTGCTGCAGGGAAAATATTTTTGTAACAAAAAATTAAAAAAGCAAACGGTTTTAAAGAAATTTCTATTATCTTTTTAGATGTTCATACATTAACAATGGATTTGATACCATATTCAGAAAATGAAATAGTTTGGCTCTTTATGAGAATCATTCTTACGTGAAATACACACGTCAGCTTCATTACGGCTACGTAACCCCATTTAGATTAATATTTCTTTCTTTCTTTTTTTTTGTTTTTCTTTTTTTTTTTTTTTTTTTTTTTTTTTTGATAAAGTAGCTTAAACGATTTCATTATGGCTTCTCCGAAATCTTTATAGAGCAACAAGTGAAATAAATGTCTCAATATTTTAAAAAATTATATTATCTTTCTAAAAATACAGATCCGTTATGTCGTTTGTAGGAAATTTATGTTGGAAGATGTACATCATAAATGAAAACAACGAAAAGTAAATGGTTTCTAAACATCTTCCGTTACTTCTTTAGATGTTAATAATTTAGGAATTTTGTAACATTTCGAATTAGAAGATGATGTATTAAGAATTTTTTGTATGTTATTATTTGTCGAGCTGGTATCGTTTATATTAAGTAAAAATCATTGTTATAAAGACATTTCGATAACAGAATACTTCACAATTTTATGTTATAATTGGCAATATTCAGTTGAATAGTAATGAAAAATTCTTAAATTATGAGCGTTGTCAGTAGTTTTTTTGTTACATAAGAAGGCGATTTTATATATTGTTCGAAAAATAACTTTTGTACGTTGTGTGTTGTAAATATGATATATGAGGACCCCAGAAGCCAAAGGGTATAAGTGACAAAATTGAAAAAAATTGAGTTAAGTGCACAGGGTATCTGGAAATATGCTTTTTACATTTCAGGTAAAGAAATATAGGTCATTTTCTGATTATTTGCTGGGTTATAGAAATAAACCACTTTTTTCCAAAAACAAACAATATTGATTAATTATACATTTGAAGAAAATTGTACTCTATTTTTTTTGACAGTTATTGAAATGAGAGTTTAAAGATTAGAATGCAATAAGCAGATGTTTCCGATTTCAATTTAGTCAATTGTTATTGATGTTCCAATTTAACATCAATTATCTTTAAACTCAATTTACTCCAAATAGACATTTTGTCAATTGTACCCCTTGGCTTCTGGGCTCCTCATATGTGTTAATTGTTTGTACGCTGAAAAAAAGGAATGCATGTTTCTTAATCTTTGAAACATAATTAATGTAATCAAGAAAGGGAAAAAAACAATAATCACTTCTGAGTTATTTATGATTTCGAAACCTTTTCTTTATCACCAGGAATACTAGAAAACAAAATATTTTTGGTATTTAAAGAATCTTTTTTAAAAACATAGGTTTTTTTTTTTTTTTTTTTTTTTTGCTGACACTGATTTTCTGAAGCGTGTACTATTAGTTTTTAGAATTTATTAATACGTTTTCTTAAACCGATATATTGGTTTTTAAGATCAGTTTTCAACTACATTTTATGATTAACACAAGAAACGACGTTAGATTTCAGGTATAAAAAATTTAAAAACATTTACTATGTATTGGTACATTACATATACTACACATAGGTATCTCTAATTATTTAATTTTATTTCATTCTTGAAGAATATTTTTTCTGGATAATTTTTTCAATATTCTGTACTATTTCATTCATGTTTTTAATTCTTTCACTTTAAATTAATTGGTTTTCTCACAAAAATAAAATCCATACAGAATATGCGATAAAAAATTTGTTGAAAAACATATTCACAAGAAAAATGAAGGATCATAAACATTATGTGCAAAAACATCAGTCTGTAATCTGTTAATAATATAATATGAAGACAAAATATACCTTATATCCTACATAAAAACATTAATAAATTTTAAAACTATATTGAAAAATCATTTCAGTTATTGCTATATTATGAAATATATACTTGTCTGTCATTTTTGTGAGAAAAACAAATTAATTTGTATGTTAAAATAACTATACATTTTTAACGTCTTATACGTAAAACTTAAAATACTTCAATTAATAGCCAAACAAGTTAAAATTATTTAAATACAGATATAAAAATTCAGGTGTTTCAAGGTGATAAGTTTTAGCCTCTTAGCAGTTTAAAATGTTCTAGTTGACCAGACAACAACATATTATGTTTATAGTCAATAATTACTAGCAGTAAAAAATAAACAAGGTTCAACTAAGGCAAGACTGCATATTCAGGTGGTACTACACAGGATTCCTTAATAGGTGAAAACTTCTTACGAGTATGCTTAAGCTTCCATCGTAAGCAGTTTTCGCCGATTATTAAATACTGCATAGTTTCACCTAAATGTTTAGACTTGCTTTAATTTATATATATTATACAGTTTCATTGATTTTAATAGTTAGTGATTAATTACTGTGAAAATGATAAGTAGTTGCCTGGTCATCTATATGCAATTGCACTGATGGTGGGACTAAAATCAATTCGAAATGTCTGCATTATTTATTTCATATATATGTAGTTTGAACGTGTTTGTATGAGTAATTCTAAACTTTTAATTTTAGTGGATATGTGATGTTTCTGATCTAGTGAAAAGTGGTAGTTATTTTCATATTATTTCTAGAAAGTCGTATTTATACGTGCCAGGGATGTAAGATAATAATTAAATTACATTGAAGTGAAAAAATTCTTTAAAACAGCATAAAATAAACTAAATTGCGCAAAGCCTTTCGGAAGAACTGAGTCTTTCTTTGTCATGCGCCATAGTGATGTGCGTCTACTGTGATTGTAGCGGCACGAGTGAAATGAAAAGGCGAGAAAGTGAGCAAGCTCGTCAAGGTTTGCACGTTAGATGCACGTCATTATTGTGCCTGACGAAGAAACACTCGGTTCTTTCGAAAGGCCTTGCGCAACTTAATTTATTTTATGTGTTTTAAAGAAGTTTTTTTCACTTCAATTGATTAACACCAGTTTCAACATATTATCTTAATTAAATTATAGTTAATGAAATATATTCATAAAAATGGTTCGCAAAACATATGGTAACTTGTGGCTTTTTATGGCTCGGGAAATGCAAATTAATAACCCTTTTGTTTGCAATTAAAAAAATTCAACTTTACTGATTTTCCAAAAGAAATTTCGATTTAATGAATAACTCACTTCCAAGACAACTATATATTTGTCTCATGAAATAGTGACTTTTACTAACGAAATCTCAATAGTATCACAGTGTTTGCACAAAATTTATTTTTAGCGGAAGCCCAGGGATATATTCTTTCTCTTAGCAAATTTATATGTATAATCAAAATTTTTTTTTATAAAAATACGTGAAGGAAGATTTTTTTCAATGTGAACAAACGCTCCTGATAATTTTATTTTACTTATCATGTGTTAATGCTATCTACTTTTTTTATAGAATTCAACTATAAACAGTCACTTGCTAATATTACGCACTGACAACCTTCCGTACAGTGAATATATGAATCATTAACTGTATTATTTAAAAAAATCCTTTTTAATGAACAATAAGACTTTGTATAAAAATTTTCAAAGTGGAGTTGTCTGTAGCTGTATATACTAGAAAATGTATGGGAGGTTAATCCATAAAAATTCAAAGAGATATGAAGCGTAAATAATTTAAAATTTTGTTATTCTGTTTAACTCTTTTTTTTAATCTTATCCTAATCTGTTTATGATAAACTTAATACGATACTGATAATAAACGTAGTACTGATACAAAACTGATTTGGTATTTTATAAAACTTATTTCAATGTATTAACAATCCTTTCTTTACATTGTGAAGCTAAAGCAAAATCCTTATTCACAGTTTAAACTTGGCACTGTGCCAAACACGCATCGAAAGAAAATCGCAAAGTTTACATGCAGCGCTTATCCGAGCCGTATTTTTCTTTTAGGTTTTTAATTAATTATAAAAGATAAAGAGCATATTGAAAGAGCCACTCAATGAAAACTAATTGTGAATCCCATAGTATTTATGTGATAATTTCTAATTAAATGAACCTTCTTTCAACACTTTGATGTTTATTAATTTTACACTGCTACTCCTATTAAATTACAAAAATATATCGTTAAAAATTGTTATGCAAGCCTTAAAAGCCAGTGGAACATAAAGTAAACTGCATCTCTCAATATATATGTCCAAATCGTCCGTGTCTTTAAATGTTAATATCATGGTTAATACCACCTATTTTTTAAAATCATTATCAAAAATGATTTTATACTTGTGCTAGGACATGTAACTCTCGCGCTTCTCATCATCTTTACTGATTATCTGCGAATAGAAAATTGTGTGTAACGGTAAAGTTGTCAAAAACTGTGTGACCTGGGGTAATCGCTTTAAATTTCTTGCAAGGTTTAAATTTAACAATCTATAAATATGTAGGTCAATACTCTTTAGTATTTGTTCTAATTCTAACTTTCCATGTTCCATAGTGTACGAGTAAAATGGATATGACAGAATGATTGACATAGGAAATGTCTCATAATGGACATCTTATAATGTTTATTTTTTTTACTTTTTAAGTACGAAATCCTAACAGACGATTTTTTTGGTATTTTTTCAAAAATTACATTGTTTAATACTGTACCTATTTTCATACACATTTCGATGGTACAGTGGCGACATACGGACACACGAATAGGCAGACATTTTACAAAAACATATGTTTTTTGTAATCTCTTATCCCTAAATGCGTAAATCTGTCGAAAGCCAAAAGTCAAAAAAAAAAAAAAATCCATTACAATACTTCCTTTTTTTGAAGATAGAAAAAGTAAAAATTAGATGACATTTATTATATATATATATATATATATATATATATATATATATATATATATATATATATATATATATATTATATATATATATATGTATATATATATATATATATATATATGCATTTTATCACTATTTCCCTACAAAAAATACACTAACGGAAAAAAAAAATCCTAACACCAAGAAAAACTTACTGTCGAGTAATGAAATTTAGAGAGTGTATTTCTCTAGTTAATATGTTTAATTGATTAGATTTTCAAGATCACAGATTGATTTAAGCACAATAAAATGCATTTCAAATGTTACATACTGTTACATTAAAAGCCGCTATAACTTCCAGCATTTTGAATGCAAGCCTGCAGACGTGCATGCATTGTGTCATATGGGTGCCGAATATCACTTTGTGGTATGGTGTTCCATGCTTGTCGTACATGTTTGTCAATACTGTGACGATCATTGCTGGTTGGGGATGATGCTCGAGTTGTCGTCCAATGATATCCCGTACGTGCTCAATGGGATACAGTACTGATGGTCTCGCTGGCCAAGGTGACATGTCAACACTCTATAGAGTACGTTGCGTTACAACAGCGGTATGAGGGTGAACATTATACTGTTAGAAAACTTCCCCTTGAATGCTGTTCATGAATTGTAACACAACAGGTTGAATTACCAGACTGACGTACGAATTTGCAGTCAATGTGTTTGGGATAACTACGGTTGAGCTTCTGTTATCACATGAAATTGCTCTCCAGACTATGATTCCAAATTGTAGGGCCAATGTGTTTAGGCCGCACACGGTATGGTTGCAGGCGTCCCTATGGCCTCCTTTTGACCATCACTGGCACCCAGACAGAACCTGCGTTCAACAGAAAACACAACAGATCTCCACTCCATCTTCTAATGAGCTGCGGATTGACATTATTGGCGTCGCAAATGACGATGTTTTTGAGTCAATAGAAATGCAACAGGGCACCTTGCTTGGAGCTGTCCTTGAAGTAACCGATTTCTAACAGTTTGGGTTGTCACTGTGGTACCAACTGCAGCTTGAATTTCTTTCACAGACGCAGTTCGATCCGCCAAAGCCGTACGCCGAATACGATAGTCTTTCCTCTCAGTAGTGCCACAGGGTCACCCGGAACCTGGTCTTCTTGAGGCAGTACCATGCCTTGACCACTGCTCCCCACAGTGGATACATTCCTTCTAAGTCTTTCTGCAAAATCGCGGAGAGAAAACCCACTTTCTCATAGCCCTATTATACGATCTCTTTCCAACTCGGGGAGATGACAATAGCTTCTTCGTCTTCTTAAAGGCATTCTTGGTCAACCTCAACTCCATTCGTAAAATTTTGAAGATAAATAATGCTCACGAACTTTACAGCACCATTTAAAGCAAACCTGAGTTGACAGTTGTGAGAGGCGCTACAAGCGCCACACTTATACGCGAAATGTGAAATTTGGACCGATGTCATCGTTTAGATATATAAACATGCCTACAAAATTTCGTTTATCTAATCCAAGTCTTTACTGGTGTTGGGATTTTTTTTCCGTCAGTGTATATAAAAATTCGTCTAAACATTACTTTTTTTAAACCTACTAAATATTAAAAACAAATAAAAATAAATAAGGCTATGAAATAAAGCTTTTTTCATATTATTTCTATAAATAAGCCATTATTAAATATACGAAACATACAAACGGCATTCACGTATGAAAAACGGAATTTAAAAATATTTAATAAAAAAAATCGTAATGTTACACAATATTTCCATTCTATTAATATATATATATATATATATATATATATATATATATATATATATATACATCGTCAAACAGGCATTTTAACTTAATAAAAAAAACCTGCTATTAAAAATAATATGTTATGACAATGACAATTATTAACAAATTATACAGTTATTTTTATTGACAAATCGCTAATATTTTCATTAAGTTTTTTCAGGAATCAAATTATGCCTCTGTTGCAGAAGTCCTATAACAGTCAAATTAATTCATTGATCTCTGTTTTTATGAATATTCAATGGAGAGTTAGACAGCTTTGTAAGGTGAACAATATGGTATTTTGGATAAAAAGAATAATAAAATTTTTGGTGATCCATTCAAAGTGCCATATCAGTATTATAAAGTGACATCTTCCAGTGACGTTAGCAGAATCCTTAGTGACATTATATATAAAGATATTACAGTGCAAGTGTCAATGACATTTATTGAGAGAGTTAAGGTGATCTTTCATAGGTTCCACCATGCGATCAACATAGCTGCTTTAGGTTGGAGTTAGAATTTAGTGAAGTTTTTAGAGAAATCAGAACACTCCTTTCACATTCTTTTAATGTTTAAGCTTATAATTTAGTAGTCGATAGTTGAAATTATGTGTGCTTCATTTCTTTTGACCTAATTATTGCCTTATCACGAGTCATAACTATTTTTGTAGCTGATGAACCCAAGGCGCTCAAAGAAATTTTACAGCAATCTCAGGGTGTAAAATTTGTTTTCAAATTTAAGTTCATTTTAAGAAATTTGAATAATTTGTCTATAAAGTTCCTTAAAAAAGAGTACAAAAATTTTCTGAGACATTACCTTTTCCTTTTCAGGATTTAATGGACATATGGTATCACCAGTTTCAACAAAGAAAGAAATATTTATTTCCCAAGATGTATTTTGATTGAGTTTATTTTTCATCTCACTGTTTTGTAATGTATTTGAGTGCATTTTGAAACTGATAAACACAAAAAAATCTATTAGTATTTTATCTTTATAATAGTATCTAACGTATATCATACGAAAATAGGAAATCCTCTGGTAACTTTAATCAATGTGATGGATGAATAAAAAAGTGAGATGAAACTCATCAATTACATAAAAATTAATAATTCATCTATATTCGATTGCACAAATGGCGTATAATTTCAGAGAAAATTCAATTTAACTGCACTATTTTTTATAAAAGTAAAGTAAATGTTTGCAACATCAATGACATAATGCGATCAGGAAGTGTTCTTTATATTACTTCCATCAGTAGACAATTATTATATGGGTCAAACATACAAACAAACTATATAATTGCGAAACATGATATAAGGTAGTATTTTTAATAATTTAATTAAATTATAAACAATTATTTAGCAATTAGCTTCTTCGTGAAATTTGTCTGCAGTTTTAAATTAAGATTAATTTCATTAGAAATTTTGATGGGGAAAGAATTCAACTGTCAGCTGAATTTTTCGCTTGAAAGACGTACCAATATAAAGGTAAAGAATTTCTGATTAAAAATTTATTTAATTAATAATGACCACTGAAACAGCCACTTTTATTAAGAAAATCTCAATAGTAAATTTTTTCTTACACATAAATCCATGTGTACCACGATCTCAAAAATAAACTTTTGCATTTAGAATCTATACATTTTCTTTTAAATTTTATTTAGATATTAAGATATAACAGATAATTCCTGATGCAATAAAAGAAGGACTTTATAATATAATTATGAGAAGATGAAAAACTACTTCCTTTTTCATTTTAGGCTTTAATGCACACATGTTTTCTCCAAATTGAATTAAGAAGGCAATATTATTTTCATAACCTGTTGTTTTGTGTGTTTATTTTTATCTTTATATTTTTTCTAAATTTTTTGCTTTTTCAAGCAAAGAAAATTCCTATAATCAATAATCCATTTTCTTAAAAATAGTTAATATGTAATAATTTTAATACAAATCAAAAATGCAATGAATGAACGAGAAACATATGCGTTTTTTTAATTAGATAAAACTTTAAGAATGGATATTTATGCTCCTACGTAAAATTAATATACAGAACTAATTTTATTATAGTCTTCTTGTAAAAGCATGTAAGCACTATACAATAAACCTGACTTACAGAAAATGGAGAATTACTTTCATATTGTTTCTATAAGTAAAATAAAAAGACATACCAAACATGCATGTAGCATTTTATTTTAGAATTCTTTCTTATCTAAAAGCTTAGATTAAGAACAATTATGTTAGAAATTTTAAAAAAAAATCTGACTCAACAGAAGTAGACAATGAAAAGCTTTTTCCTCTTTAGTTTTAGAGGCTTTAATGCACAGATGTTCTTGCCAGTTTGAACAAAGAAGGCAGTTTACTTTAATTGTAATTTCGTGTGTGTTTATTTTTCTCTTTATAACGTCTTCTGTATTTTTTTTTATTTCAAACAAGCAAGAATTTAAAAGAAATGGGTACCCTTAAAAATAATTTCTACATGTGCAATAAGAATTGGAAAAGCAATGAAAAAACATGAAATTTATGTGAAATTGATCTTTACACATTACGTTAAGAATGCACATTTATGCTCCTAAATAAAATTCTTAATTAATGTTTGATATTTATTTAAATATAATTTTTATAAAGGCAGGTTAAATACTACACAACAAACCTATCACACAAAAATTGTAGAGTTATTTTCATATTGCTTCTATAAATAAGCTATAAAACGTGCGAATCATACATGTTGTATTTTCATTGTATTTAAAATTGTTTCTTATCAAAAAGTTCAAATAAAAGACAATTTTGTCATAAATTCGAAATAAAAAATTCTGACTATACTGTTCTGTTAAAAGATGCTTTTGCTTAAATATTAGGAATACCATTAAAAATATGGTAAATCTTGTGTTATGAAGCAGAACGGCTAGTGTGAAAACTTCAACGATAATATTTCGAGTTCTCAGAAACATACTAATAACGACAACAAAAAGGATACATCAACATTCAGAAAAGTATATTCTGTTTTCATATTTATGTATGTTTTAAGAAATTTGCTTTAAAATTTTTGAATAAAAAAAATTTAAAGGAAAACATAAAATGATTCAAAATTTCTAGGATACTTCATCTTAATCAAACTAAAAATACTATACAATGAATCATAATAATAGAGATCGTAGAGTCCAGATTTTCTCCAGATGTATTTTGATAATATTCATAAAATATGTTCACAATATTTGAAAAATCTATATTATGCAAAATTGTACCATCCTTTCATTTTTTTATGATGACTAGTTCCATGAATTTTTGTAGTGTAAGGTACATGCTGCGATTTTTGGCTACCGGTGTTTTAAAACGGGAAAATGTGATTTATTATATCGGAAATATCTCATCAACTGAATTAAGCGAGGCAATGTTTTCGAAAATTACGGTGGCCAACAAGCATAGCAGTTGCCAGCTATGTGACTTACACTACAAAAAGTTTGTTGGAGGTTATAATAATATCCTCTACTGTATTATATTCTAAATTTATTTAGCTTACAAAATAAAATTTAATATTCTTATAAGGATGCCATTTTAAAACACGCCAAACGTACAAGCAACATTCATATTTAATACAACTCATATTTAAAGTATTAGAATAATTACTTTTTTTAACAAAATGAAAATATCGTTTGGTAATTTAATACCTTTTAAAGCAAATATACAAACGATACTTTTGTGAAGAACTTATTGTTGATTAAACTTATTGGTTATCTTAAAATTAATATGTTTTTATAAAAAAGTATTTTAAAAGTCAAAAAATTAGAATATTTATTCAAATGGTTAAAAATATTAAAATATTTCATATTTATTCGCCATTAATTATCACCAATTCATAACTGATAGTATCATTGATTAAATTCAGAAAATTTTAATTAAAATATGTTTTTTATAGTTTGTTTGCTTTTTTTTTGTCTTAAAATGGGTCGTGTGAGTGATATTCCTGAATCTATTAAACTTCGTATGGTTGTTTAATATCGACACCATAAAAATCAATGCTATGTAGCGAACTAATTACATTGTTCGCAATCAAGCATAAGTAGAATACTGACACGATATTCAAAAAGTGGAAAATATCAAAATAATAGCCGAAATGGCGACAGAAAACCATCTGCTAAAGATAACAGGAAACTGGAGCATTTAGTCAAGAAAAAACATTTTAAAAGTGTGCGATTTTTGTACCGAAAATGGAAAGTAGAGGGAATTGAAGTTTCTACATCGACAACATTAAGACACGTCTCCATAAACTTAAATCTGAATCATGTGTACTCTCATGACTGCAAAACAAAAGCGTATAAGATCGAATTGGTGTAAATAATAACGTTTACGGAGCGAAGAAGATCGGTTAGATCTCAGATCTTAGAAGATATTACTTAGTGCTGAAACTATGTTTTGTGTTTCATATGGTAATCAAAGTGTTCGAGTTTAGAGAATGAAGCAAGCGGAATTTGATAAAGAATGGCTTAACCATTTGAGGAGCAAAGCACTTCTAACCTTAAAATGCTGAAATGTTTGATCGACACCAGAATTTAAAAAGGAATTTATTTCAAAATAGATAAAAGTTTTGTCTTCACATACTTCATAAAATTAAAGTTTTAATTTCAAAATTCTGGTGTCAATGTGACATTTCGCAATTAAAATTAGGTGGTATATATTTTATACCACCGGCCTTTAAGGGGTTAAACGCTCCGTAAAATGTGTTGCTAGTGTTATGATTTGTGGTTGCCTGGGAGCAGAAGGACCTAGAAAGTTATGCATCGTCTATAAAAAGATTAACTCTCAGGTATATCAAGAAATTTTAAAATATTATACGATTACATTATCCAAAGATTTATTTGAAGATGATTTCATCTTTCAACAAGATTTAGCGTCACTGCATACCTCAGAGTCATCTAAGAATTGGTTTCGCCAACGCAACATTAAGGTACTTCCTTGGCCACCAAACTCAATAGACCTTAATCCCATCGCAAACTTATGATGTATAATGAAGAAAAACTAAAACAAATCCTCCTTTAAACTGACTTATTGGCACATATAAACTCTAGTTGGGCTAATACTGATAAAAATGTTTGTAAACCCCTTGTATATAGTATGCAACATCGACTGTACGCTGTTATTAAAGTTAAAGTAGATGCTACAAAATATTAACTGCCATTTACTTCAGATTCATAAGGTAATATTGCTGGGTAAAATAAAATATTCTAATATTTTGAATCTATCTAAATTTTATTGTAATATTTTAAAGTACTTCAGAAAGCTGTATACCTAATTTATTATACTGTATTTTATATTTTCTTAAAATCTTATCTTAACAATCCACATTTATTTAAGAAGAAGTTTAATTGCATTTACTTAGTATAAAAAATAAATAAATGAAGAAAAAAATTACCTTATTACTTTTTTTTTTCAATTATTCTAATATTTTGAATGTGAGCTGTTATCACTTGTAATGCTATATGTAGTCGCTTCATTCTATTTTTTCGGATGTTACACTACCTCTCCTTAGTGCTGAATATGTAAATGATAAAAAGGAAAATAACACTTACTAATCGCTGAATAATTTTAAGTTTTCATTTAAGGGTGTTCTTAAATTTAAAAAAAAAAGCAGCTTTGGGACATAAGTTTTAATTCATTTTTGTTCGAAAATGCATAAAACTAGCAGATGTTGTTATTCAGAAACTATTTAATCGCACTCATTTTTCTATCTTCTTTTTTTTTTTTTTTTTTTTTTTTTTTTTTTTTTTTTTTTTTTTTTTTTGCAAACGCAACAGATATTTCAGAACAAACTTCCGTCAAAAATGATGTTTTGAACAGCATTTTCAGACGAAAGCAGAAAAAACACTCAAGGAAAGGAAGAAAATCACGTGATCAAAATAGCTTAGAACTGGATAGATAATTTATTGATCATAAAATGGAAAACATAGTTCGACACGAAAGTGCTTACATTGCCAGATCGTACAATTTTATATCTTCCCGTTAAAAAAGGATGTCGTTAATGTGTCAAAACTAGCAGAGCAGTTGAGAACACCCTTAAGAACACTTAATTGTTATACAAATTTTATAGAAAACTTAAATCTTCTGAATTCAGGTATATTTCTTTCAGATGATCCAATAAAGAGATTTATCAGAAGCTGTAAAGCTATTGTCGAGACTTTTTAATGAAAGCTGCTGTTTCAGAAGAAGAAAACTATTATCCATAATAGTGTGTCCTTATTAACGTGAAGTATCTTTTGTCAGAACCGCAGAGACAAATCTTGTATTATCACATTTTCTGACACAAGTACTCTATATTGGAAAAAAAAATTCTTAAATTTTACCTCAAAAGTCACAAATAAAGTGCGTTTGTAATGTAACTAGATATATATATGTTGAGATTTTGGTGCAATAGTTTCACATTTATGTTTCGTTTTTATGCAAAAATGCATGAATACAAATTTTATTATGATTAATTCAGTTACATGAAAATAATATGACTCAATATTAAATAGGATTGTTAGCACCAGGGCAGTCGAGAATCATTACCTATCATGGGACATCATTTAATTAATTACGCGTGGTGGAATTTCATAGAATAATTATTATGGAAACGTAGAATCATTATCTACCATGAAATATAAATTCATTTAATACGTATGATAAGATTTAACTTTTTACTTATCTACTTTACAAAACATGTAAGGAAAATTTGGCTTTCAATCTTACTGTTTTTATTACGATTTTATTTCTTAAATCTAAAAAGGGAATTCCCATTTATAATTTCGCTCTTGTAAAATAACATGAAAGGATGAAAGGTTAATGCTTAGTTTCCTTTCTTTGTGTTTTAATGGAAGTCAAAGTACTTTTTTTATTGTAATCTGTACGTGAAAAGAATTCGAAAGGAAAAGCTATTATTATTTCGACAACACTGTCAGAGATCATTAAATTTTCACAATCGAAGAAACGGATGATTTTTTTACGCTTGTGAATGATTGTTTTCTTCAATGTATAATAAAATCTAATATCTGGAATTCAAGATATTTTATTTTATGTGTTTGCGAGATTTTAAACATTATTTTAAAAGCAGTAGAACGGTAATGCTAGGCAATAAAAATAAAAATGCACTGAATAATTGAAAACAGTAATCAATATCCTATTTTAAAATATTTTTGTATAAGTAAGAGGAAAATTGTAAATAAAAAGAAATAAAATGAATATTGCCCAGTTAAATTGTAGACATTGAGCTCACAGGCTATTCATAATAATTGTGTATTACATCCTTATATTTTTTCAAAGAATAATGTCCCTCGAAATCATATTAAGACTGAATTAGCTCCTTCATTTTTTCTCTTTATACTTATCCATAGAGTCCCCAAAACTAATGAGGGATAGGTGTTATCACAATGAAAATATATAAAAAAAATTTCAGGCAAAATAATTACCCACACAAGGTATATAATTTGACTGAAAGCGATGTGCCCATTGTTGAAGATTTTAAAGATGCAAATAAGATAGTTTTAGTCTATTTTTAAATCGTAATGACGATCAAGCTGGCATTTGTGTGAAAAAAATGCTCATTCTAATCATGCAACGATGAATCTTTATTAGTAATTTATAATAGATTAATATAAAACACTTCTCTTTGCTTCATTTTCCTTTCTTTCTACTTGAATAAGTACAGTATTCAGCCGGATTTTTCACCACGATTGATTATTTTCAGACATAAGCTTCAGTAAGTACTTTATTGAGCATTTCTTAGGAACATAAATAAGAATTCCCATATTATGGTAGTTTTTTATACACGTAATTGATATGTTTATAGTACATTTCTTCAATACCTAATTTTTAAATTTTATTTACTTTATTTGAGGTTTATCGGAATTTTTTTATTGTACAGCCTTTTAAATACAGAACGACATTTTAACCAAGAAAACTAAAAATAACTTATTTATATTACACTAGTTTACAGTACATTTGTTGCCGAAAAAATTTTAGCTGTTCGTAATTATATATGCTATGCTATTTTCAAAAATATAATTAGAATATTTTAATCAGCTTTAGTTTCTGTGTTTCAGCTATGTAGGTATTAAACAGAAAAAACCTGCATTTACTAAGAAAAACTTTACTAAAAAAATAATTAATCATTGAGTTCTGAAAAACTTTGTTTTAAAGCTCTTCTTCGCTGTGTAAACTTTGGAAAATGATGTATCAGAGACAACAATAGTCAGACATCATATTCGTAGTCATCATATTCGCATATCACAATAGTCAGAGATCAAACTTATATTAGTATCAGAAAAAAAAGCAATTTTTTTTTTCTTTTAGTCTTCATGCTAACAGTTCTGAAGCTAGTTTAGAAAGATGTAAATTTTTAACAAGATCATCTAACTCATTTTAGAAAAAGCATTTTGGCTCATTTGATATACCTTCAAAATCAGCATCATTTTGTGATGAGCTTGATCCTTCAATGTCTTGTTCTAATGGTTCAGATATATTTTTAGGCTCTGAAGTGTCATGTGAACTCTGCACAGAACGTTGAACACAACTAATACTTGGGTACTGCCATTTAGCTCGATTTTTAATATTTAAACCGTTTGCATTGATGCTACAAAAATAACAGACTTCGACAGAATCGAGACTTCGAGACCTTCGACTTTGGTTCTCGCCAAATAGTCGGTGTTCCAAATTTAAAAGCACTTCTTTTACCACTTTTTTATAATCGTAAATGTTCCCCACAAAATTTACAAACACAATTAGGAGCCAAAGACTTCTTATTTTTACCCAAGAGCATCCCAAAATACTCAAAATAGGCATTTTTCACCAACTCTGATATAACTTTTCTACGATTGTTAAACACATATTCTCGGCATATATAGCAAAAATGATCTGGATTGTTTAAACAACATCTCTTTGAACTACTCATGAGGCAAAAACTTGATAAACTAAACTTAACACAGTAGAATACGCATGTTATCGATTAATATATATGCTTAAATGATAAAAGTAAAAACAAAGTAACTAGAGCTGCTCAAAACATTTTCCAGTTAGATTTGGAAAAAACAAGTCATAAGTGAATATTATCAAACACAGAATTCGCAGCAACAGACAAAAAGTTTAATTTTGTAAACTAGTGTTATTCGTCCTTTTTACATGAAATCAATATGCAATTAATATTTTGTACGGCGGAGGAATGTATACTTCTTACTTAATTTTATTCCCATATGCACAAATTTTATCAAAGTTATTGTTGTCTATTTTTAATTGCTTTTATAATGCAAGAAAAGAAAAGCAAATGTTTATTTTTTATTTAATTTTTTGGTATATTCAGGACGAAATCAATCAAGTCAATATTTTAATAGAAATATTATTTTGCAAATATAATAAAATAAATATATTAATTTTATTTTATAATAAAATAAATTAAAAATATGGACAAATTTATTAAGCATTTAATTTTTATATTACCATATTTATAAAATACATTAAAACATTAAAAAAATGTTTTACTAAAATACATTCCTAAAATATATCTGACGAACTATAAAAAATGATTTTCAAAATTAAGAGCAATAGATAAGGAGGAAAAAAGGATAAAAAAGATAAATAAAAATGCATTGCTAGAGCTTTCGGCTAATCCTAAGCTAATGCCAAAGGAGAAAAAATTCATGTTGACTAATATAGCACAAGAAATGTCTTCCGGATGCCCTTAAGAAATCGAAACCATTCATAATGAAGAGGAAAAGGTAATAAAATCTCAATCACTCAAAAGGCCTAACTTCCCTGTAATATGAATCAAATTACTTTACTAAATCCCGTGTAATTGTTTTGATTTGCTTTATATTATAGAAGAGTTTAACTTCCCGAGAGACAAAGCTTTCTTTATCTTCCCCAATTCATTAGTAATGGTTTCGATGACGCGCAGGCATCCTGGAAGATATTTCCTGTCATTATATATTAGTCATTGTCAAGTTTTTCTCCATCAGTTTTCCTCCAAAGCAATGGTTTACGATTAGCTGTAAGTGCTTGGAAAGCATTTTTATGTAAAATTGTAACATCTAATATTATTAATTCTGAAAACCATTTTAGGTAGACTTCGTAAGAAATACTACCTATTGCAATCGCACCAGTTTATATATATATACATATATATATATATCTATTAGGTAGATTTCGTAAGAAATACTACCTATTGCAATCGCAACAGTTTATATATCTATCTATCTATCTATCTATCTATCTATCTATCTATCTATATATATATATATATATATATATATATATATATAACTTTTTTATAGACACGATAACTTCTATAATTCTTCACCAATTTCCACCAAACTGTTACATAAAATCAAAGGGGTTAAAATCTTAGCTAAGTTCGTTAATGGGCAAAATCGGACCAAGGGGGGTCGGAATAGGGGGCGTTTTTGTGAAAACTGAAAAAACGCCATAACTTCTTATTTAAAGTGGATATCGAATCGGTTTAAAGTTTATGTTACTTCTTAAAAATGGGCCAAAAGTATATGCATGGCAGATTTTTGATAAACTTAGAAGTGGGCTCAAGGGGCGAAAAAAACAGGGATTTTGAGTGAAAAAATTCATAACTTCGTCAATTTTCAAGATATCAAGTCCAAATAAATTTTTTGTAAATGTTCTTAAAATTATCTAAAACTTCTGTATTTACAAGTTTTTAATAGGACCAACTTGTACCGATGAAAAAAATTAAAAACTAAAAGAAAAAAGGCGCTGAAAAAAGAGAAAAATCCATAACTCCGTCAATTTTTAAGATATCAAATCTGATTAAATTTATTTTATATCTTCTCAAAAATATCTACAACTTTTATATTGACAAGTTTTTCATAGGACCAAGTCGTATAGCAAAAAGAAATTAAACAGAAATAGAAGTTGGAGAATAAACCTTAAATCCAAACTGCTTATATTCTGACTCATTTTTAAATTCATTTTTGATTTTAAACGCATCCAAATGGTAGATCCTCTTATTTAGAAACTGTATAAAGTGACACATTGGTCAATTTTCTGATAAAGACAGAATATATTTCAAAAAAGGCTACCAAAAAGGGTATTTTGAACAGAATTTCCAAAAGTCATCGGGACTGAAAATTGAAGGAAGTATTCAAATAAGAAATTGCGTTTTTTCTGACTCGTTTTTAAATCGATTTTTATTCTCAAACGCATCCAATTTACAGATCTTTTTATTTTGGAACTATATAATGTGATGCATTGATCGGTTTTTTGATAAAGATAGAATATATTTTTAAAAATGCTGTCAAAGTGAGTATTTTGCACAAAATTTTCCGAAGCAATCATGATTAAAGAATTAAGGATGTATTCAAACAACAAATCGGTTATTTTATGACTCATTTTTAAATTCAATTTTTTTTTCACAAATGCATTCAACTGACAGTTTTTTGTTATTTAGGAACTGTATAATGTACTGTTTTGGTCGATTTTTTAATAAATTCAGAATCTATTTCAAAATATGTTATCAAAATGGGCATTTGAGCTGAATTTTTCTTAAGATGATTCTGATAAAACCAGTTTTTGCAAAAAAAATTAAATTAAAAATTTTTCATAAACGGCCAAATGAAGTTATTAAACTGGGTTTATCTCTAATCATTTTTTTTTTTTTTTTTTTTTTTTTTTTTTTTTTGAAATGAGCACTTTTCGAAATCTACCTCCGCCTGTAGGCCCAGCCGACAGGGATTTTTTGAACACCCCTCGCAATGTAGGCAAATAACTCAATCAGACTACTGATAAGTTTGAAAAATAAATGCTTTTTAATTTTTCAAATTATATGTGTAATGTATAAAATGTACTGGGGTAACTATCAAAAGTATGCATGAATATTTTTATGATTGAACGAAAACTTTATAAACAACTTTTGTACATATTTGGGCTACTCTTATTTCTTTTTCATATTTCTTTTAGGTAGATTTCGTATGAAATACTACCTATTGCAATCGCACCAGTTTATGTATATATCTATCTATCTATTTATCTATCTATATATATATATATATATATATATATATATATATATATACACTATATTGCCATTGATTATGGGACACTTGCGATTTTAGACATTTTACTAAATATCTAGAAAAATACATGAGGAATCATCTCGAAACTCTTAGTGTATAAATATAATAGTATACGTCATACAGCTCCGTGAAGATTTTTTACCGAAACTCCATAGGGGACCGTCAACAAATTAAAAAAGAATGAATATCTTTTGAATAACCCTGTCAAAACTAATGTAGCAAAAGCGCTCAAACTCTAGATTATGATTGAATGCCTTATTGTAATACACTGTGTTCATTTTTAAGCAAACAGCATGCATACTCGAAGAGTAATTAAGGTTTTTATAAAAATGCCCCCAAATTTTTCTAAGTTTTTCCCTTATAATTTTCAGAGTTCTTAATATAAAATAATATTTTTTTCAGAAAATATGACAAACAACATTGCACACAGTACCATGTAATCAGAATTAAAAAATAATAAAAATTGTATGAAAAATGAGTAGGTTTACTAAATAATTTTTTACTGCGCATGCGTCAAAGATATCAAAATTTCATTTGCATATTATGTTAGCTAAATGTATAGAGCAACTTTTGTGAAAGTCACAAAATCATAACTTGAAAATTCTGAAAATAATCATCAATTGAATAAGTTGAAAATCCGTTATTCTCAAAATGAAGCAAAAACAAGAGGGGTTGTATCCATATATTCATTGATTAGTGTCAATATAAAATACACAATACGGGATGTTACGACGACTTTTAGATAATATCCCTTATTTTTTTGCTTCATTTTGGAAATAACGGATTTTGTCCGTTTTCTATAGACGATTACTTTCAGAATTTTCAAGCTATAATTTTGAGACTTTTACAAAAGTTGCTCTATACATTTAGCTAACATAATATGCAAATGAAATTTTGATATCTTTGACTCATGCGCAGTAAAAAATTATTTAGTAAACCTACTCATTTTTCATACAATTTTTATTATTTTTTAATTCTGATTACATGGTACTGTGTGCAATGTTCTTTGTCATATTTTCTGAAAAAAATATTATTTTATATTAAGAACTCTGAAAATTATAAGGGAAAAACTTAGAAAAATTTGGGGCCATTTTTATAAAAACCTTAAGTCTGAAATAATTAAAGTCTTAAGTAATTTCCCAAAGTCTGAAAATTTAAGGAAGTATTCAAATAAGAAATTGCTTTTTTTTCTGACTCGTTTTTAAATCCATTTTTGTTCTCAAACGCATACAATTTACAGATCCTCTTATTGAGGAACTATATAATGTGATGCATTAGTCAGTTTTTTTGATAAAGACGGAATATATTTCAAAAAAGTCTACCAAAAAGGGTATTTTGAACAGAATTTCCCAAAATCTGAAAATTTAAGGAAGTATTCAAATAAGAAATTGCGTTTTTTTCTGACTCGTTTTTAAATCCATTTTTGCTCTCAAGCGCATCCAGTTTACAGATCCTCTTATTTAGGAACTATATAATGTGATGCATTGATCGGTTTTTTGATAAAGACAGAATATATTTCGAAAAAGGCTACCAAAAAGGGTATTTTGAACAGAATTTCCCGAAGTCGTCGACTCTGAAAATTTAAGGAAGTGTCCAAATAAGAAATTGAGTTTTTTTCTGACTCGTTTTTAAATCCTTTTTGCTCTCAAACGCATTCAGTTTACAGATCCTCTTATTTAGGAGCATTGGTCGGTTTTTTGATAAAGACAGAATATATTTCGAAAAAGGCTGACAAATAGGGTATTTTGAACAGAATTTCTCGAAGTCTTCGTGATTTGAAAATTTAAGGAAGTTTTCACACAGCAAATTGCGTTTTTTATGACTCGTTTTAAAATCCATTTTCGCTCTCAAACGCATCCAATTTACAGATACCCTTATTTAGGAATTATAGTGTGACACATTGGCCAGTTTTTTAATAAAGATAGAATATATTTTTAAAAATGCTGTCAAAGTGAGTATTTCGCACAAAATTTTCCGAAGCAATCATTATTAAAGAATTAAGGATGTATTCAAACAAGAAATCGGTTTTTTTATGACTCATTTTTAAATTAAATTTTTTTCTCAAATGCATTCAACTGATAGTTTTTTGTTATTTAGGAACTGTATAATGTAAGGTTTTGGTCGATTTTTTAATAAATTCACAATTTATTTCAAAATATGTTGTCAAAATGGGCATTTGAGCTGAATTTTTCTTAAGAGGATTCTGATAAAACCAGTTTTTGCAGAAAAATGAAATTAAAAATTTTTCATAAACGGCCAAATGAAATTATTAAACTGGGTTTATGTCTAATCACATTTTTTTTTTTTTTTTTTTTTTTTTTTTTTTTTTTTTTTTTTTGAAATGAGCATTCTTTGAAATCTACCTCCGCCTATAGGCCCAGCCGACAGGGATTTTTATATTTTGTCGCACCTATTTTAATCATGCATTTTATTGAAGCTTTTTTTAAATGTTTCTATATTTTTTATGTTATAAACAAAGGTGAATTTAACGTTTCAAATGGACTATTTATAAAGACAGTAAAAATATTTATTTTGAAAAATGATACTTAAAATATTGCATTTTGTATAAATCGCAATCTTTTGAATCATTTAAAATTTAATAGAGAGTAAAACTATTAAAATATAATGCATTCTTCAAGTCAATTAACTTAGAATAAGATTCAAATACAGATTATATAATGCAACACATTTTCGATGATAAAATTCTTTAACATCAAGTCTTAGAAAGTAACGTAGTTTCAATGAAAAATTCCGCTTCATTTTTATCCATATTAAGGGATTTATAACGTCAGTTTCTCAAGACACGCGAAATTTTTTATTGTTTAAAAATTAGAATATTTTGAAACTTTATATTTCGAAAATTAAGTGGAAAATGTTTTTTTTTATTATTATTTTTTACGGAAAACATAGAAATTTGCTTATTTAATATTAGACTATTTTAAAATCTTAACTATGTACATTTCGCTCCCACCATAAAATATGAAATCAGTTAAAATTTGATATTTTATGTTTTTTAAATTTTAAATTTAATTTGTCTTCTATTTTTTTCCATGACTAGTCCAATATTCAGATTTCAAATATTATTTTTTACATAAAAATAGAAAAACTTCTGGAGTAAAGAGTTAAAATAAGTTGGTAATTTTGTACAAATTGGTAATTTTGTAATTTATGATGAGATTCCATCAGAACAAAATAATATAAATTTATGATTAGAACTTAAATTTAAGGTTTAAAATAATCCTATATTCCCTTAGTGTACAAAACTAACATCGCTTCAAAATTTTCAATAAATTAATTGTTGTTGTTCCTTATGTTATCATTATTGCATTACTGCAATAATTAAAAATGTATTTTTTTGTTCTTTATAATTTGTATTCTATATAGAGAATTTGATACTATTTCGAGTTTTTAGGTAGTTGTTATCATTATTATTATTATTATAATTATTATTATTATTATTTTCCTTTTGGCATTTTTAATGTAAATAAGACTTTATTTTAATTCCATCCCAAGTATTATTCATATAATCCGAACTCATGTTTTACTCTCCTTTTAAACTGTTAAGTCTTAAGGTCTCTAATCTTTTTCAGTTTGGGGAGGAGGGGGGGGGATGGAGGAAAAATAATATTATGAAAATTAAATTTCCGTGCTTTATTAAAATATTGAATTACATTTTCTGTCTTACATGAATCTGCAATCCCAGTTTATTACATTCTCACCTGTCTTAAAAATAGGTTTCAATTGTTCATTCACTTAAATTCATTTCTGGGTAAAATGCGTATATATTAATATTTTATGTTTCTTTCAAAATCTTTTCTAGAAAAAACATTTCACGTAATTTTTATTTGTTTCAAGGGGTTTTCATTTTTCAGTCTTAAATGCCAATATAAATTCTATCAGAATTATATGTTCTGTAAATTTTATTTTTGCAATTTCTTTTTTATTCATTTTAAAAGCAAAACGCGGTTCGCTAAATTTTTAGTCCACACTAAAAAATACTGGTGAGCAAACACTAAGGATGAGAAAGTTTTTCGACTGTAACATCCCTCCGAATTTTTCCAGATCGAACAAAATCATGCCATAAGATTTTCAAAATGTTAAAATATGGGACAAGTAATAGAAACCATCTAAACAAAGAAACAAAAGGATAAAAGATCACTTTATTGAAAAGGTCACTTGGAGCACAAATGCAGAGAAGACAGAAATGTCCATCTTATAGGCACCATGAATAAAATATTTGGTCTCTGATAGGGAATATGGTCACCCCTGACTGCGATGTAGCATTTAAAAATGCCTGTCCATGCTGAGGACGAGGTTTTCTAGGAACTGTTGAGGCATCGATTCTAAATCGTCTTTTAACGCCTATTTCAGCTCCGAAATCGTTGCTGGAACCTGGTCACGTGATGCCAAACGTCTCCTGAGAAGGTTCCACACGATTCAGGTACAGGTATTTTGAAAGACAATCCTTGCATTGGATATCTTTACTCTCCAAGAGCTCTTCGACATCCGCGATACGATGAGGGGGAGCGTTGTCATCCATGACGAGGAAGTCTGGACCCAAAGCACATTTAAACAGATGTGCGTGAGGCAAGAGAATCTCTCCGCAATATCGAGAATCAGAGACTGAATTTCCTGCGAAGACACGGAGATTCGTACAGTTACTAACCTTGATACCACATCAAAAAATAACTCCATCTCCTCCAAAACAGCCTCTTTCAATGATATTGGAGGTGTTATTATGCATTCCCTGCTATCTCCGGATGTATATAAGTCCAAATCAGGGACGTAGCTACAAGGGGGGTGTAGGGGGGTGCCACATCCCCCCACATTCGGTATAATCATTACATTCGGTAAATTCACTTTCGTTCAAAAATTGAATAATTTGTTTCTGTATTTTCCCCTTCAAAGATTTTTTTAAGTATTAAAAAATTTATTACAAGTCATAAAATAATGTCAAAACATATTTAAAATATTTTCAGAAAAACTCATACCCTACATTCAGAATACTTATTATATTCGGTAATTTCACTTTCGTTCAAAATTGCATTATTCTGTACAATATTTTTCCCTTCTAAGAATTTCGAAAAAATATTAAAAAAGTATAACAAAACAGAAAACAATGTAAAAACATATTTAAAACTGTTAAATAGTTTTAGAACACTCATACCTGACATTCGGAATGCTCATTACATTCGGTAATTTCACTTTATTGAAAAATTGCATCATTTCGCGCAGTATTTTAAAAAATTATTACAAAAATTATAACAAAACATAAAACAATGTAAAACCATATTTAAAACTATTAAATATTTTTCGGCATACTCATGCCCCACATTCAGAAAACTCAT
Organism: Maratus speculifer; assembly: GCA_964019185.1. NCBI lineage: Eukaryota > Metazoa > Arthropoda > Arachnida > Araneae > Salticidae > Maratus > Maratus speculifer. Next base: position 206,299,003 of record OZ025291.1, read on the forward strand.
TACATTCGGTAATTTCACTTTCGTTCAAAAATTACATCATTTAGTGCTTTTAAAAATATATTAAAAATTATTACAAAATATAAAACAATGTCAAAACTGATGAACAAAAATCGTCAATATTTATAACTAAAAAATATTTTCGGAATAATCATACTCCACTTTCGGAATACTCATTACATTTGGTAAATTCATTTTCGTTCAAAAATTGCATAATTTCGCTTGTATATTTTCTTTCTAAGAATTTTTGAAAACATATTTAAAAATATTATTACAAAACATTAAACAATGCCAAAACTCATTTAAAACTATCAAAAATTTTCAGAATACTCATACCCCACATTCTAAAAACTCCTTACATTCGGTAATTTCCTTTTCGTTTATTAATTGCATGATTTTGTCTATATTTTCCCCTTCTAAGAATGTTTAAAAATTTATTAAAACATTTATTACGAAAAACAAAACAATGTCAAAATTGGTGAACAGAAATCGTCAATATTTAAAACTATTAAATATTTTCGGAATACTCATATCCCAAATTCGGAATGCTCATTACATTCGGTAATTTCACTTTCGTTGAAAAATTGCATTATTTCGCCTGTATTTTGCCCTTTTAAGAATTTTTAAAAAATATATTGGAAAATGTATTGCAAAACATAAAACAATGTCAAAACATATTTAAAACTACTAAGTATTTTCTTTATTATTAACGCTCTATTATTTACAATATGCTGTTGTTATTATTATTATTATTATTCACTCTAAGTCTATTACCCTTCTTATTCTCTCGTAAAATTGCAGCAAGACAAAAACAAATCTTTGACATGCTTTCAGAACCGTAACGACCAACCCCACGTCCTACAATCTTCTTTTTCGATCTTTTAACTGAAGTTTGTAAAATTAAAAAGATGCTTGTAAATTAGAGATGCACAACCTCTGACTTGTGATCGGTTAACATGGATCCGCAAAATTCGCCTTCGTAAAAAGCGCGAATTAGTTGACAGAGAACGAAAAAATCGCGAATTTTGTCGATCGAAAACGAAACAAATTGAGAATTTCGTTTAAATAACACGCAAAAAAATGCCAATTTTTTTGATCGGAAACGAAACAATCGTAAATATGCTCGATCGGCTTTAAAAAAAAGGTACGAATTTTGTCGATCGTGATCGGAAAAATTGCGAGTTTTGTCGTTTTTGAATGAAAATATCGCGAATGTCGTTGATATGTCACGCAAAAATTGCCAATTACAAGCATTGAAAAAAAATAATCCCGAATATGGTCGATCAGCTTCGTAAAAAGCGTGAATTCGGGCGATCGGGTACGATAAACTCACATATTTTATTGATTCGGGGCAAAAACAATCACGGATTTTCTTGATAGAAATTTTCTTAAACACATATTTTCTTGATGACCCGAAAAAACCGCAGATTTTGCTGATGATGCGCGAAAAAATCGAAAATTTCTTTGAGCTGCTGCTGAACAATCGTCAGTTTCGGCAGTTTATTGTGAGAAAAAACCGCTGATTTCATCAATTTTCAGAGGGAAAAAAATGCAGATTTCGTCAATCAGTTAAAAAACGCGAATCTCATTGTTCGTGCGCGGAAGAATTCGTATTACATCTTTCAAGGATGGTAAAAGGCGCTAATTTCGTCGACTGGCGCGGAAAAATCGCAAATTTTGTCGATCACGTGAAGAAAAACCGCAAATTTTGTTGATCAATTCCAGAAAAATCTCAAATATTGAGGTTCTTATTAGGAAAAATCGGGAATTTCGTCAATCAGCTGCCAAAAAATCATGAATTTCGTCAATTAGACGTGGAAAAAATACAAATTTGAAGGATCGGCTTCGCAAAAATTGCGAATTTCGCCGATCGGGTGTGGAAAAATGTGAATTATGTCCATCAGGCGCGGAAAAATCGCGAATTTTCTCAATTGGCTTCGAAAAATGCACAAATTCTTTCGATTAGGCGTGAAAAAATTGCAAATTTCATTGATCGGGGCGCAATCAGGAATTTCTTTGATTAGGAAAATCTAGTTGATCAGCTCCTCTCTTGTCTTCGTTTATAAAGCTCACATTTTAATTCTGCATTAGCTACTTATATGTTTGTTTTTAGCACTTTTAACGAAACAAAATTTATTCTCGAGGATTAGTATTACATCTTGAAAATAATCTTTGAGATATCTCTTACATATACAAAAGTAAAAACTGTTGATATATCCTTACCAACTAAACTAGATATTTTGGCTGGGTAAGTGAACCTAAAGAAATACACTTTCCCCCTTCCATCCCTCTGAGATCAGGTTTTTTATCTCATTATAGACCACAGATCACCTCCTTAAAATAGAATTCTCTTCATGTTATTGATGTGGCCCTCGATCACCCAGACATATTTCTTAAGTGTCTCTTTTCTTTAAAGGCTAGTGCATCCCTACTATAGATACATGTATTTTCTCAGTGCTCATTCTAAAATATAATAAGGCATAACTATACAAGAATAGAAAATTATAAAATTAAATCACAGTCATTCGGTGATTTTTAATTAACATTCGGTAAATTCGATGTTCACTCCCCCCCAAACAAAATGTTCTAGCTACGCCACTCGCGCATTATATTAAATCAACTCTCACCTTTTAAGAGTATTCGAGCGCACTCCTGTTGTGCTCACTTCTTGTGTTCCTGAAACTAAAGAAACCAGCAACTCCGTACAGGTCGTCGTGCAATATGATCATCTTTTTAGAGTTTCATATCCCCGATAAAACATGATATCAGATATCTAGTAAACTACATCATCTGCTTTGCGATTTTTCAAGTAGTCTTCCGCTTGTTTCTTTTCTACTGTAGGAAAATATAATGGTCCTACGCTGTTGTTGTTGCTCATAGTTGAAAACTGTTGAATGCTCGAACAGCTTTTCCCATCGTCTGAAATGTATTTAAGGCTCGTTAAATGATGCTGTCAGCGATACCAAACTCTAGGGCTACAATTATTTAAACTTCGACATTCTTCCAATTTCCCAGTGATTCGATCTCGTGTAAAGTCATCCATAGAACATCTTCTGGTTTTCTTCGCCATATTATACAATAATAGAAAAAACGTCGTTGAAGTTCCTTTACACCGTGCAATAGATTTCACGAAATTTTTGAACGGCCACCGCCTGTGTACTTTATATCCCCTTAGAACATACTCCTCTTACTTATATGCCATACACGGGCATGTTTTTCCTTTTTTAGATTTGTTTCAGATTTATCACCCAGTGTTGAATTCAGTGAGTGGACCGAAGTATATGTTGTTCAGGTGAAAAAAAATATTTACATTTATTTACAAAAAGGAATATTAATTATTAATTATTGGTTCAATTTTTACCGAGCAACTCGGTTCAAAAAATATTCTACACCTAAGAGTAAAAAAATTGTCAGTCAAATAAAAACAAAAAAGATTCGTTACCAACAGCAACCAAGTGACAAAAATTGATTTGCGAAACCAAGGAGGCATTCGTAACATACTGCCCCCGGCTGAACATTTAGTTCAGCATCTAAATTAAACTCTTTAATAAACATAAGAATATACTTACGTACTTGACATAAATTTCGGATAACATTCTTAAATAGAGATACAAAGAAAGATAATAAGAAAACTTCTAGTTAAGAAAATAAAATAAAACATATGAAATGAAGGCAAATTAAACAATAATAAAGGTAAATAATATCAACAAAGAAATGTAACAGTTTTAGAGTTTTTAGTGTCTATTCGTCCATCAAGTCCAATTCTAAGTTATAAAAAAATTCCACTGATCTTTTAAGATCGCCGTTCTCAGTCTTTAAAACACATGATCTTATTCTTGAGTCCCGACCATAGATGGATTCTTTAACACGAACACATTTCCACATGAGTTTGGGGAGATTTTCATCCTGAATTAGCACTATAGCCTGAACTTTGAACTGAGGTGATGAATTTATGTTTTTAACTTGGAAAGCAGATTTAAGTTCTAAGAGATACTTGTCTCTTCGCCTTTTCCAAAAGTGGCCAGTAATTTGTCGTTTGTATTTAAATTTCTTCGTCAACAGATTCTTGTTAGAATTTTCTTGAATACAAATTGTAAATGCAAAAAAGGTAAAGACTTTAATCGTTTAGCAATCAAAAAATGACAGGCAGTTAATTCCTCTATTTCTTTTACATTATTCTTGATGGTTTCATCAACAGCCGAAACTAATCTCTTTCTTAAAGTCTTCTTTTGTTCAATTTGTATCTCAATATCAGCATTATTAAAACTTTCGTTTCTTGCTTCTGAAGACTGGTATCTTTTATTTAACGCCTGCATGCTAATGATCTAATTCCATTTTCTTTCTTGATTATTGTTTTTTTTTTCAATTTGTAATGATAGTTTCAATATATTCACAGGACTGGGTGTATTCGGAAACTTTAGTTTCAGCATATTTTTTCGATGACTCCACAGTTCTAAGTTCTAGCTCATACTCTGAAATACTTTTCTTCTTTTCACCAATTTTTCTGTATTTTTTCTTAGTGACAGCTGAAGTATTGAATTCCAAATTTCTTACTTCTTCGGCCATTCTTCTCTTTTTTCCCTCAAGTGACTTGCTCTCTTCTTCATGATGATGTATGCTAGTAATTTTTGTAATTTTATCCTTTTCAACATGTTCCTTTTCTTCTATTTTTCTTCTCAACTGATAAATTTTGGAAATACATCTCTATGCTCACTTCTTAATTCTTCTTCTTGCTTCTGCATTCGTGATATAGAATTCTTTAAATCATCTCTTTCCTTCTCAGCAAAACTTAGCTTTTCAACCAGTTCCATCGGTGTTGATTTCTCTTGAGTACAGAACAGAAGATTAGTAGATATAAATCCATTATCAGTATTATCCAGTATCAGTATTTATCCAATTATTAGGTTATGTTTATTAAAGAGTTGATCGAAGGAAACAACATATAGAGTAGAGCTTGATTTCTACATTTCGATTAGTTCCATCAAATTTTACGATTCGTGATTCCAAAGCCAGAACTTTGTCTTCTTCAAAATTTAAATTAGATATCTGTCTTTGAATTTAATTCGTTGCATCCACGATTGATCTTTCTAAACTCAAACGATATTCAGAAAGCATCTGTTCATTGGATAAGGATTCTTGAAGCGATGAATGATCCTGTTATTGCTGTATTTTTATTTTATGCTCCATGTCAAATAATTTTTGTTTGGTATGCATCAGCTCTTTTCTCAAAGCTTCAGTAGATGCTCTAGATTCTATAAGTTTTTTCTTTAATGATACAGATTCTTCTCTCAATTCATTTTCTTTATCTTCATCTTTATTGGGAAGTGCTATCGATTCTGTAATTTCTTGTTCTTTTATTTTAATTTCACATTCCACTAAGTTTAATTTGCTCTTCAAATTGGATACTTCTCTTTTCAATTCTTGACATTCCTTTTCAGTTTCTTTTAAGTAATTTTTAAGTTCCAAAATTGAAGATTGACTTTTACTATTCAAGTTTTCAGGAAAATTTTTCTTATGATCTGCTTCATCAAACTTGGTTTTCAGCTTAACATTTTCTCCTTGAGTAACTTTCAAATTTTCAATATTCATAGTACTGATTTCATCTTTAAGTTTTCCCACACACATCCCAGCGTCTTTGAGAATTTTAAAAGCTGTAGCTGATAAATAATAAGCTTTATTATCTAAATCTGATCTTGAAATTAGGTCGTCAACGTATAGGGAATTGTCTAGCATATTTACAACGCTTGGATGTTGATTGCGATATTTTTCAATTTAATTGGGGCAGCCAAACAAAATGGTGAGTATAAAACGCCATATGGTGCACGTGTAAATCTTAAAATTTGGAACAAGTTGTTTGCGTCATTATTGTACCAAGCACTGTAAAACTTTGACTCATTTGCTGAAGCGTCACTCCACCTCTTTTATAGAAAACGGCAACTTTACCGTGTTATGGAGCATTCTCATTGGTCATAAAAGAGAGATTCTATAACAGCTCTGGAGTGACGCTGCAGCAAATGGGTCAAATTTTTAACAGTGAAGAAATTTAAGGTAACGGTTTCACGGTGTTTTTCTGCTACGGAAATTTGTAGAAAGACCTTTTTGATATTTGCACAAAATGCAGTATTGGATTTTTTTAAATTAATAATAATTTCCAATAAATTTGGATTCAGATTAGGGCCACTGAACAGATAATCCTTTAATGATTTGTGAGGAAGCATCAAATACCATTCTAACTTTAGTTGTGGATTTATCATTTCGCAAGACAGGGCGGTGCAGCATGAAATATCTGCTGTTTACAGTTTTATTGGGGGATTCTTCTACTATGCTATTTAATTCTTGTTCAATTGCAATTTCTTTATATTTCAGCAATAATTCCTTATTTTTATGCAATTTTCTATTTAAGTTAATAAATATATTTCTAGCATTAACTTACTAAATCGTTTTTATCCCTGTTCCATAACAATTTAGTTTCATAACGGTGCTCAAGGAAATGTAAATTGTTTTCGAATTTTTTAATTAAATCTTTATCTAATTCTGAAAGGTTCTCTTCTGTATTCATTCCTAAAGCTTCTAACTCCCACAATGATTTTAAATCATTTTCAACAGGTTTCATAACTTGAGTAGATAAGACACCAGCTTGTTTACTATCACTATTTTTGTTTGAGTCAATTGTCCCACAAAGAGAATGTCCAAAATTAAATTATGTACAAAATTTAAATCTAAGCATTTGCAAGCATTTAATTAGATACAAAAAATAACGCTTAAAAATAGTTATTGGTTACTCTAAAGTTTAAGGCGCCCTCTATCGGTATTTTTTCAAATTAATCTTTAAAATTTATTTTGAAGGAAATATTGACATAAAGAATAGTTTTAGCGAAAACGGCAGAAGAATCGACCAATTTTTCCGTTTTTTAAAATAATTTGAAATTTGAACCTCCCCACCCCCATTGAACACAGTTCAGTTTGCTCAATTTAACCACTCCCAACGATTCAGATTTTCATCTCAAAATTTAAGTTTATGTCTAAGCTTCTAAGAAAATTTTATGAGTTGCGAAAAATAAAGGTAAAATATAGTTGTACGTTACTCCAAAGTCTAAAGCGCCCTCTATCGGCATTTTTTGAAATTGATCTTTATAATTCATTTTCAATAAAATACCGACATAAAGAATAGTTTTAGTGAAAACCGCAAATCAATCGACCAAATTTTTCGTTTTTTATAATCATTTGAATTTAAAACCCTCTGAACACAGTTAAGTTTTGTGCTACTTAACTGCTTCCAACTATTCAGATTTTGAGCTCAAAATTTAAGTTTAAGCTTACGAAACCTTTAATGAGATGCAAAAAATAACGGTAAAAAATAGTTGTTCGTTACTCTAAAGTCTAAAGCGCCCTCTATCGTCATTTTTTTGAAATTTATCTGCATAATTTATTTTCAAGACAATACTGACATAAAGAATAATTTTAGTGAAAACCGCAAACGAATCGACCAATTTTTTTGTTTTTCATAATCATTTGAATTTTTGGACCCTAAACTTTAATGGCGCCTATCTCCTTCGGAAGACTTTGGGACCCTTGGTTTCCTATTTAAATATTGTTTGTCTTGATGTGTACTACACCCCTTAAAGTTTGGACCATGAATTTAGAAACACCCTGTATGTTTCGGACTTTTCAATTTCCTTTTCAAATTCAGCATCAGGCACCAATGGTTCAGTATCAGAATTTAACGATTTTAAAGTTTTCAATTTATCATTTAACTGCTCCATTAAAATATCTAACTGCGTTTTTTTTTTTTTTTTTTTTTTTTTTCGATTTCTAATTTTTGCATGTCATCTAATAAACCTTTAACCCCTTATCAAATATTTTCGTTGTTTGAGTACGAATAGCTGCTCTTTTTTTCTTTAGCAGTTCAAGATCCATAGTAAACAGAATTTAATATATTTTATTCAGTAATTCAATAATTCAATTTATTTCAAATAATTTAATTTGAGGTACTTACCTCATTCTTTCATTGATCAAATATATCCGACATCAAGTATTTCATCAAATCCTGGAGCGTTGACTCCAAAAAATGAAGCATATTACTTCATCGCTCAGACTGCAGGTTTTTCCTTTGAAAAACGTTCAAATTGACGAATAAAGTTTGTATTGAAATGTCAGTTCAAATATTAAATTCTAATAACGCAGTAAATCTTACTTAAATCAATTAAATGAACTTCAGATTTAAAAAAAGATATTTACATTTATTTACAAAAAAGAATACTTATTATTACTCTCATTCTGAGTGTTCAATTTTTACCGAACAACTCGCTTCAAAAAGACGTTCTAGATATAAAAGTAAAAAAATGTCTATCAAATAAAAACAAAAAAGGTTCGTTGCCAACAGCAAAAGTGACAAAAATTGGTTTGCGAAACCAAGGAGGTGTTCGTAACAGATGTCCCCTTAAGACATCATTTTGCAGTTTTTAAGCGTAATTTTAAAACTACTTGCATGAAAAATTTTAAATTTCTGAATTCCTTAAAGAAGAGCTTAAAAAACTAAATCCATCAAAATAATTTTTTCATAACTGTTTCGCATATTAATTTCACAATCCATAATTCATATCATAAAATTATAGAAATTGTAAATTTAAAGTATTGATTTTTGAGTATTTTAAATAATTGTTGGCCAATTAGTAGGGGGTATTCATTTTTATTTTTCCATGAATGTGCGATGTTATTTACATAGAGAAGTCGGCTTCCGATTATGACAGACGATTATGACAAATGATCAAAATAACAAGAACTGGTTCTAGTATCTACATAGTTCCTAGTATGAAGAAGTAAAAACTTGTTAAACACACCACAAAATTTTAAATTCCTTAGAAGTCTTTCTGCATCAGACAAAAAGAAGACTCATACAAGACTCATCAAGCGGGACAACTCATATCAACCGTGCTGCTGCTTTCAAAGTAGAAGCACGGCTTCTTTTCGCCTGACGAAAAAAGATCATTTGTTTAGAAAGTCCTTGCGAATGTAAGTTTTTTATGGTCTGTTTCAGAAGTTTTTTTTCTCTTCATATTAATATACACTAGTTTTCAATTTATTTTCTTTATAGTTCCTAGTATCATGTTTTTTCTTACAAGTATAGAATACAGTCGTATACTTTAAAAAAGCTTAATTAATTGAAATACGTTTATAATTTTTCAAAAATTTACAAATTTTAAATATTTAGAACCAATTTAAGATTAATTATGATATTGTAAGATTTTTTTTACTCAATAAATATAAAGATTGGTTTTCAGAGATTACAATATTGTAAAAAAAATAATTTTTGTTAAGTAGTTTTCAAGATACAGAACTTCAAATTTGCAACTTTGGACGATTGTGCGCATGCCATTCTAAATCACAAGTTTTTTAAAGGTCCAAAACAAGTTATTTTCCGTCAAGATATTTTGCCGAGCTTCATTGGAATATGAATTGACCATGTGTATAAAATTTTATTAAAATCGGCTCCTATGGAGCCACGCCTTTTTTTACATTTTTGCTCATTTTACATGGAATGACCCTATTAAAACTAGCTTTTTAGGATTCTTAGTTGATTTCTCACTGTATAACTGTAAAGTAATATGTTAAACTATTAATTAATAAATGTGCTTTTTTTTAATACATTCTGTCGCAAAAAAATATATGCATCCATAAAATATTGAGCCACAACCATGAAACTTACTATGTAGTTAGTTTTTGCTTAGATGAACAAATAATTATAAATTTAGAAAAAAAATTGACAAGTGGCACCAAACAAGAATGTCCAATTTAATAGATTTTGAATCATTATTTGATTGCTGTAAAAGCCTTTTTTAATGAAGTGTGGAGTCTATTAAATTTTTTATATCCATCCGCGACATATTCTTCCAAAAGTTTAGTAATTGATTAACTAGTCGATGGTATTTAGAAACAACAACCACAGTCGCCTACACAATATGTTCTAGAAATTCTTTATAGGAGCACGATCTGGTGATCTGGCATGTGATGAAAGGGCATTATAACATTGTACACATTGTTGTGAGATTCGTGCAATATGCGGCCAAGCATGATCTTGCTGATAAATACTCCCTAGCCGATTTAATACTGTAGGGCCTGTTCAAAATGTCATTTAGTACCTGCGAATCATTAGAGTGCCTTAGAGCAAGAGTAAATGTGATCAACTGTCCTGGCAGATCGCTTCCCAGAATTTCACTCAAGGTTTTATAAAAGTATGCCGCTTAGTAATATTCAGCCTTGGATTTCTCCTCTCTTTCCCTATAGACACGTATGGTAGTCACCAGGATTGAAAGATAAGCGGAATTCGTCACTGAATATCACGTTTTTTCTTTCAAATACTGTCCAGCTCGCAAGACATCGACACCAATGCAGACAAAATTGGCTATGTTGAAGGATTAGAAGGAACTTTCGAAATTGACATCGTGAGTTCATCTCAGAATCGATATGTCATCAAAAGATATTGCTGGTGCAGTTGTGGCTCCTCCTCTGATTGTTTGACTTTTTAAAGTATATGTGGCTCACAGGTGTCCTGATCAACTGCTGTGGCTGGATATGCTCTAAACCACGAATGTGCACATCGCGGAACTTTAATATCACTTTAACCTAAATTCTTGCTAATACGCCTGTTGCATAAACATGATTTTCTGATGATGAATATGGTTCAATCCCTTTCGAAGTCAAACTATTGTCCCTAGCGCCGTCTAATACGTCTTAAAAGTGCCCTTCTTTTCAAATACCATACGTCAAAAAGGGTATTTCTGTTCTAATTATCAACAAAAGTACCGGGTGATCCAGAAGTTCCGGGAGTTTTGAAAAGCTAATAATTAGCAAAGTATAAACAGTAGAAATATGCGATTTTAACAGAAATGCTTAAAAACTAATGGGATTTGTTTTTTCGATGAAACAAATGTATTATATTAGTTACGCTTTCTGCCAACAGGTGGCGCTAAAATTGATAGTATTATTTTTTATGGTATGATACAGCCCATTAAAAGAAAGAATTAGTGTCCAGTGGTTACAAATTAACACAAAAAATAGCTTATGTTTCACTGAAAATATTTACTTTTACCTGTCCCAAATCACCTATCAAGAATAAAATTGCAGCTATGCACATGGGGTACTTACGTATTAACTCCACCGCAGCAGAAGTTGCACTAATGCACCAATAAAGCGTAATCTTGTTATTCATACCCGGACGTAATTATCTTTTGGATTCTTTGTTGTCTTGTTGTTTGCTGATTTTGATGCCATTTTTTTAGTGCTACAAAAATGCGTATTTCGGATTTGCCCGAAACAGAACAAGATGCAATTTTATTTTGAATCTGTGCTAAACTCTACATCGGCCAATTTTCCACCAAAATCCGACTGACTACTTTGTTTTTAAATAAAGTGTTTTGAATTTTGAAAGTGACTTGATTTCAAATAAAGTATTTTATTTTATGATTTGTCGCAAAAAATTTAGGTGAAGATTAGCGGTACTTAAAAATTGCCAAATCTATAGTTGCGGTGGCGTTAATACGTAAGTATCGCACATGTTTTTAAATTTTTATTCACTACTACAGGGCTGTCTTGTATGTAACAAAATATGAATTATTCAAAAACAGAAATAATATGAAAAATAGGGGGTAGACCACTGTACCCCGCGGTCCATTGTACCTTAGTCTTTTCTACATTTAGTAGAATGTATTGCATTCTTCACTGTTTATTTATTTATTTTATTTTATTTTTTAACTTTTTAATCTTTACAAAGTTCATTGTTGCAGTTTTACGGCCCTTTTGCATGTTTTGGCGAACATTTATCTGCACATATTTATATCCATTTTCATTTAAACTCATATATAATTGTGTGAGTTACGGAAAATATATGGAGCTTTATCAACTCGCGGGCTAAATTAAAAATGTTTTTCATATAATGTATTAATTTAAGATTAAGTTCTAAATATACAATATATGGCCAAAGGTGACCAGCCATTTGCAGTCTTAGACGTTTTGTTAAATATCTAGAAAAATACACGCAGAATTACCCGGAAAATGTGTAAACAGAATAATACAGGTCTTACATTTCCGTAAAGAGTTTTTTCCGAAACTCCATAGGGGACCATCAACAAATTGAAAAAGAACGAATATCTTTTGGATAATCCTGCCAAAAATAATATAGCAAAATAATCAAACTATTGATTATGATTAAGTGGTTTATTTCTATAAAATGTGTTCATTTTTGTGCGTGTAGCATGTACATTAGTGGAGAAATTAAGGTTTTTATAAAAACAGTCGAAAATTTTTTCAAGGTTATTTCTTTTTTGCAGAGTTCTTAAAATAAAATAATATTTTTTTCCGAAAATATGACAAACAGCATTGTACACAATACCCTGCAATCAGAATTAAAAATTAATTAAAATTGTTTGAAAAATGAGCAGGTTTACTAAATGTTTTTTCATTGCGCATACGTTAACGCTATCATTCTTATCTACTTTGTTTCATGCCACTGCCTGCGGTATACAATAAAATTCACATCCCTTCAAAACAGCAAAAGGAATCAAACCCAAAGGATAAATTTTCTGAATATAATTACTGAAAATAGTAATAGAATGCTGTCGGAACTGAACATTTCGTTAAAACTGTAATTATCTTACATTAAAGAACGTGGTTAAATATATTTTCTGACTTCAAATTACAAATGTGTTATAACCGATTAAATTGAATATATTCTTTATATGTGCCTTCATAAATATTCATACATACATTATTATGTGCAAAAAAATTCTCCGAAAAAGGAAGAAAAGATACTAAATCCTCGAGTGATGAATGGAAAAATATATATTACACGATATATAAGTATCAAGGTTTAGGGCAAGTGATTCTTCATGTCACGATATAACTGCCATATTAAATTAACCATTTCTATCATCTATAAACGGAGTTCCTTTACCAAAATATATTTAATTGTTGAACTGGAAGTAATTTCTCAGACCATACCTTATAAAGGTTATGCGTTACAAAAAATATTTTTAATATTCATAAAAGCTTTTCAAGTATTGCATACTAAAATAAATAAATAAATAAAAATAAAAATAAAAGTATGTTATATATGATATTGTACACTATTTTATTGCCTGAAAATCTTGAAAGTATCACGTCTTAATTGGACTGGTGCATGATGAGTAGAGTGGAATCTCAATTTCTGAAGAATTCATGTCTTATACAGGTGGTTATCAAAATAATGGAAACACCCTAGATTTTGAAATAATTCTTTATTAATATGGTGTAGGACCGCCTTTGGCATGTTATACAGCTTGGATTCGCCTGGGAATCGTATCATAGAAATTCTGAATAGTGTTTAGAGGAATATTGTACCATTCTTCATGGAGATATTGTGAAAGTTCCGTGAGAGATGCCGGTGGAAGATATCGATTCCGGATTGAAAGCTCTAAAATAGACTACAACGGTTCGATTATGTTGAGGTCTGGGACTGTGCGGGCCAAGGTAGATGTTCCACCTCATCCTCATGTTCATCAAACCATGATTGGACAACTCTGGCTGCATGAATAAGCCCATTATCATCCTGGAAAATTCCATCTCCTGCAGGAAACAAAATTTGCATCATGGAATGGACCTGGTCAGCTAAAACTTCTCTAAACTTCTCCCCAGTGATCCTTCCTTTCAGGGTCACGATTGGACCAGCAGAAAACCATGGCACGGCTGCCCATACCATGACCGATCCACCTCCATGCTTGACAGTTGGACGGAGGCAATCAGGATCATACGCTTGTGCATGTGTTCTTCAGACATGTACCCGTCCTGTTGTGTGGAAAAATGTGAAAGATGATTCGTCTGACCATATAACACTCTTCTACTTATCAATCGACCAGGGTTTGTGGTTGTGGCACCACTCTACACGATGTTTGGCATTAGCATCTGTGACAAGTGGCTTGGGAATTGCTGTTCTGCCGTAAATGTTCTCTTTATGAAGGTATCTCCGAACTGTAATTGTTGACACTGGAGAATCCAGATGCTGATTGAGCTCTGCGGTCACTTTGGCAGCAGTTGTTTTCTTTTTGGACATTACAATCCGCTTCAATACCCGCCGGTCTCTTTCACTCAGCTTCTCCTTCCGTCCACTATTTTGCTTTGCTGAACTTGTCTTTCCGCGCTGTGTGTATGCTGTCATGACTTTAGACACCGTACCTCTAGAAACGCCTATAAGCTGGGATGTTTCGGTCACCGTTTGCTCCAGCTAGTCGGGTTCCTACAATTTGGCCTCTTTGAAATCTGTGAGGTCTGACATTTTACGCTTATGAAAAAAAAAAAAAATCAAAACGTAGACAACTCTTCTAGAGCTCTCTCATACTACCTAATACATGTACTTTTTATATTAAAAAAATCTGGTAGCTAAGATTATATTTTAATGCTTACGAAGGGAATTCTTAAATGTCCCTTTCATTCACAAGTGTTTCCATTATTTTGATAACCACCTGTATATACACACACACACATATATATAATATATAGATAGATAGATAGATAGATAGATAGATAGATAGATAGATAGATATGTATTGACCGATTTGTATTCTGAAAAATGACTTCAATATTAAGTAAAAAAAGTATGTCACATAGCCAAAATTACTCCGAATCAAAGTTACACAAGTTTGAAGCATATATATACTCATTTTGTCATTACTGAAATATAAGTACAATGTGCATCTTTCATTATGTTTATTTACGATTATACATAATGTTTGTATTTATATATTCTATATGACTGTCAAATTGCAACCACAAAGTATTTTCTTTACGAATTAATCCATTCTGTGAATTCAAATGCTAAAGAATAAAATTTACGCATTCGCTATTATATTATGACGGCTTTTAAATGTTTTTCCGCAAGAACGATAAAAATATAGGTCGCCACTTTTTATGTGAACTATTTCTGAAAGGAGCATTTCGTTCAAAATCATAACAAATGAAATTATATGAATAAATTCAACTTCCCTGATAAAATTTACTGAAATTAATGAATGAAAAATAATTTTGTTTGAAACTGAGTATTTCTGGTTTTTCAGAATTGAAAGTTATATTTGAAACAAAAACTTTTTTGACAAAATGAAAACATCAATTTACTCAGTTTTAAAAGTATCATTTTCTCAATCTGCTATACATGGTGTTCACTCTCAACGGTGGCCAATGGCTAATTTCTAAATTGTTAGTCATAGATATATAGTTCCAATTGCAAAAATGCCTTAAAAGGGGTAAGAATTGTTTTTCAAGCGATTTAGGTCAAAAAAATTTTTCATTGAAAATAACGAAAATTAAATTTCTTACGGTCCCCCGGTCCTATAAGTGATATTTAGTAAAAATTTTCCATCACCCTAACAAGCAATACAAAAAAGGTCCCATTCAACTAACACTAAAATTGACCGACTTATGAAACTTTAAATTTCATGGCTTAAACCACTTTTCTGTGGCTGAAAAAGAATGAGTTGGACTAAGCTTTCAGGGAATGTGCACTAAGTGCTTAAATTATTATAAAGAGCACCCATTTCCAATGCTGCCCAATAGCTAATTCCTAAACCATTTGTCACAGACATGTAGTTCCAACTACAAAAATGTTTTAAATTGAGATAAAGAAATATTTTTAAAGCGATTTAACTGAAGGTGCGGCCACCGTGTAAGTTTTACGGTAGTGTTAATTTATATTAATCAACTTATAGATTGATTAAAATAGTTGAAAGCGTGAGTTTTAAAGTTCTCTTTATTGAGAAAATCAAATTTTGGGAAATCCGATTTTATTTTAAACTGGTGTGTTATTTTGATAAGCTTTTATTTTGCTTAAAACGTTCGTACGTATCCTTTCCTAGTTAAAATTTTTTATTCAAATTTTAACTCATTTCGAAATATCCAATCGATGTTCAAATTGCACACTTATTTATATCGAATGACTATGTAATATTAATGCAATTTTAGGTGCCATAGCATTTATTTATTTTATAGGACTACACCAAATTATGCTAGGTTAAGTAATCTAATAGAATTTTAAATATGTGTCATTTTGTAGCGAATTGTCACTGTTTCTTTTCATAATTTAATTTAGCAATGTTTTTGTTATTTTTTAATTTATATTTTTAGTAAAAATTTTGCTTTAATATGTAAACATTAACATAAATTGAAAAATAATATTGTAAAAATTATTTTACTTTAAATGTTTAATGTTAAATATTATATCTGCCGTTTATTTTCATTGCCAGTAAATTTGTGACTGACCCCTAATTTGCAGCAAAAAATATTCTTCAACTTTAAACAGCTATTACTCGGTAAGTTTTAATCGTAGAGGAATGGAACTTTTTCTGTATTACTGAAATTATTGTCAGAGTAGTGGAAAAAATTTACTAAATATCACTGATAGGACCGGGGGACCGTATAAAAATTTTATTTTCGTAATTATTTAATCAAAAAAATTTTCGACCTAAATCGCTTGAAAAACAATTATTTGCCTTTTTAAAACCATTTTTGCAATCAGAACTATATGTCTATGTGTAACGGTTTAGAAATTAGCCATTGGTCACCATTGAGAGTGGACACCCTATATTTGACAATGTGAGTAACTTTACTGGCTATTTCAAAAAATTTCCTGAAGCCACCACAATTTTCTATTTTTAAACAAATATGTACATAATTATTTTAACGTAGTTTTGTTTCGTTACACCTCAAAATTTGCGCAAGAAGTTTTATAAAAATGTAACACGCGTGTTTTGTTTATAAAAACCTATAAGAATTCACATTCACGCTACCATTGTATTCAAAAGTGACATCGATCTGAGTATCGATCTTTCATCAAAATGTGTTCAATGCTAAATCATCTTGTATAGCACATACATTTCCTTTTCAAGAAAGATATTCACAAAACTTATTTTAAAATATTCCTTAAAAATCACTCCGCATTTTATAAAATCTTTTGACTGTGAAATTAATCTAAGTCAGTAAAAACGATTATTATATATATATATATATATATATATATATATATATTCTTTAGATTATTCTTTAGATTTAGGGGTAACATTTTGCACAAATTATCATAAACAGGAGATGAAACACACAGCAACAATTCTTTTAATCAATTATTACATTCATCTTTCTTCTGAGAGAAGAAAGTATTATAATCGAAATTTTTTTCGACTTCCGGTTTTTGACGGATTTACACGTTTTAGGGGTCAGATATTCTAAAAAATACGTTTTTAGAAAATGTCCGTGTGTCTGTGTGCAGTGTTCTCGCTGACATTTTAACAACGTTAGTAATTTGGCTAATTAAAAATAAAAACCATTCGCCAACTGAAAAAAGTAATAGCAAAATAAATTCAGCGCGTAGCATAAAAGAAAAAAAAATCTTTAATACCTTTTTTTTCAACATTTTTAAAGTTTCCTAAGTTTTTATAACTGCAACAACGATTGTAACTAATCTAATTTCAATTACTTGCTACAAATATACTAAAAATATATATATATGCATATATGCATATGTATGAAAAACGAAAAAGAAAAGAAAGAAAAAGCGAAAACTGAGCACTAGCAATTTGGCGAATCTAATCGCTTGTTTACTCGCCAAATGAAGAATTTAGTCGCAATTTGGGGCAATGGCGAGCGACAGCGAGAACCCTGTCTGTGTGTATCCGTATGTCGCCATTTTATCACCAAAAAGTGTATAAAGATATGCATAGAACTGAACCAATTTTTTTGTAAATGTTTTTGTTTGTGGTAAGCAGGTCCTCCTTTAGTTATGAAATATTCCGCCGGAAGTGGGTGCTGCAATAACGATTTTTATTCCACTTTTAGTATTGTAACGACTAAAAGTGTATTAAGTTTTGAATCGAATTGAACTAAAATTTTTGGTAAAAGTGTATGGGTATAGCTGGTTCTCCCTGAATCTGAAGAATATCCGCCGGAAGGTGACGCAGCAATAGGATTTTCGGACCATTTTCAATATTATACCATCGAAAATTATATGAAGTTATGCGTAGAATTGAACCAAATTTTTATGTAAGTGTTTAGCTATGGCTAGCAGATGCGTTCTGAATTTGAAAAAAATTCGCCGGAAGGGGTTACAGTAACAGCAATTACCACTTAAAAGTATATGAAGTTTTGCATAGAATTGAACCAAATTTTTTGTGTGAGTGTTTTGCTATCGTCAGCAGACCCTCGCTGAATATTAAAAAAAATCTGCCAGAATGGGGTACTGTAATCGCGATGCCTGTGCAATAATCACTATTTTAACCATAAAAAAGTATATGAAATTATGCATAAAACTGAACTAAATTTTTTGTTTACTAATATTTTTCGATATGGCAAGTAGTTTATCCCTGGATTTAAAAAAAAAATTCTGCCTACCGTTCTATTGTTCATTGGCTCGTGCAGAGGCAGAATCTCGTTTTTGCATCGATTAATTCACTGAAAAAGAAATTTAAGATGAAAATCAAAGTTGGTATAGTATTGAATTAATAATATTAAAGTATTAACATGTGTAATTAATTTTTGAAATATTAAAATGTCCGTATGAGATAGAAGAAAGTTTTGGGACTGGCGCATTCAACTTTTTTTTTCTTTACAATAGAAACTTTCGATTGCTTCATGACTGAAAAAGTAAATCAAATTTCAGTTTTTTCATATACACTGTTGGCAGCTCTAGTTGCATTGCCAATCCAAAACTTTTATGTTAAACGATTACATTACTATACACAGGGTGTCCACTCTGAACGGGGGTCAATGGTTAATTCCAAATACAGACATATAGTTCCAAATAAAAAAAATGTTTTAAATGAGGTAAAGAAATATTTAAAAAAAATTGAGTCGATAAAATCATTTCTCAAAAAATTGCGAAATTTAAATTTTTATGCGGCTCCCTGTCCTGTAAGTTACATTTAGTAAAATTGTCCAGTTACACTAAGAAGTAAAAAAAAATCTCATTATTCTACGATTAAAATTGACTGTGTAATAAATGTTTAAAGTTGGAACACATTTTTTGTTCCTAATTTTGGGTCATTCACTAATTTAGTAGGAATATAATTTCGTCAGATAGATTAAAAATACTGTTGAGAGTATAAGTAACATTACAACGCTTATTTAAAACATTTTTGTAAATGGTACTATATAGCTATGATTAACGGTTTAGGAACAAGCCAATGGCCACCGTTGAAAGTGGATACCTTATATGTGGAGCATTTTAATTGGTCAAACAAGAGATATCCTATACAATCGGTGGATTGAGTATGCAATTACAGCTGCAGATTTCTAATAATGCAATCATTCATTTAGAATCGAAATAAAAAAAATCTCTATAAATTTTACGTCTCTTGGGGTAAGTAGATAAAGATTATATTTGACCCCTAGAAAGGATAAATTATTATTTTTATTTTTTCAGATGTTTTAACTAAATCAATTCTATTTAGGATATGTATGTACTTTTTCTCTCATTGAATTTTGTTTGAAATTTATTAAATCTGTTATGTAAGATAAGAAACAAGGGTTTAGCTAGCAAGCCTTAATTTATTTATATTATGTGATTTTAATTGTTTTTGAATATGAAACGCTTAAATTTATATAAGTTTTACCTAGGCGTGAAAGAAATACTACACTGTGTCCCACCTAAATAAAGCCACCGTGATTTTGATCCTTAATTGAGAAGGAAACAAACCAATGAGAATGAAACAAATATAATAAGGAATTTTATATACAAAAACATATTTGCAAGGAATAACTCACTCTATGCCTCACTTGGTCAGGAAAAAAATGAATGCATAAAAAAAGAGGGAAAAAAAGTCCCGCCGAAATAAAGCAATTACTGTTAATAGCCATTATATACTCCATGGGTTACATATGACTTGGAATATACGATGTGGCATACCATTTACTAATCCCTGGGAGACATCAATATTATACCATGTCTCTATAATGGCGGCCTTCAGTTTTGCAAAAAATTTTAACATTTGCCATTGACATTTAATGCTCTATACCTGTATAAAGCTTATACTGGGTATACCCCCACGCCATTTCTTGGGGTTTTAGGTGGAGGTGCAGGGCAGACTATTCCATGACATGTCCTTCACTGTCAGAAATATTCGTCTTTATACACTACATTTTCCCTCATTCTCGAACAAATAATTTCTGTACTCCTTGAAGAGGTTATTTTTCTGTGAATCGTTGCAGCAAGTCGGAAAAAGACGAATAAATTTCGTTTATTCCCCGCACGCATGCGCATTTGTCTTTACTTCTCTACGTCTGATGTTACCTGCTTGATGTTATTTGTTCCTAATCTATGGCTCTGATTATAGAAAAATTATGTATATAAGCCTTGTGTTGCTGACTGTGTGTGCACATGCGCCACGTTTGACTAATTATTACAGGATTCGGATAATATAATATCAAAAATTGGTAAGTACTTATTTCAGAATTTGATTTTAATCATTTCTATGTTTTCATTGTATAACCGTTAAATTATTAGAGATGTCTTTGGCACATGTCATTTACCTTTTTTATTATCTACACTTTAAAAACAAAGGAGCATTATTACATTTAAACTGGAATTATGAAATGCCAAATAAACTTTATACTATTTTCTGTAGTAGCTCCGTAAAAAGTTTAAGAATAATCACGGAATGATGGTATTTTATTCTTTAGTCGCAATTCATTCCAATAAATCATCAAATTCAGTGTAAGAATAAACTCAGATTGGTGGTATTCTATTCTAAAGTCGAAATTATTGTTATGTAACACGAAATTCAGTGCAAAGAAATTAATTTTCTGTTTTGATTACGAATCGTAAGTTATCAGATGACATGAGCCATTTTACATCCGCTTTCAAAGTTCCAAACTTAGCAGGTGAAAAAGTAAACATAATGTAAGCAGTATTATTATTATTCTTTTTAGATTTTAGACGTAAGACTAAATAATGCTTGCATGTTTTGTTTTTTTTAATTAGATCATGTTTTTAATAGTGCACTAGTACACTGTCATTTTAAGAACAATGTCGGCATGGTCGAATTTAACGAAAAGTATGTCTTTAGTATAACAGTTGTAATCAACTTTTTTTTTATACAGCTTTATTTACTTTTAAGCTGGCATAATTAAGCATTTTTTATGCTATGCATTAAATTGTATAACTGTGAGATAATGTAATATCATATTTAGCTTATGTTTGTTATTTTCTTAAAAAAAACTAGAAACTCCGAATTAAATTAATAGTGATAGTTACAAGTAATTATAATTTTTGTTACAAAAATATTTTATAACGTGTGACCATGATGTTTGCCCGAACTCAAGCAAAAAATATTTTCATAAAAAATTAGTTATATGTTTTTTAGCTTACTTGACGCATTATTAACCTATGAGAAAGATATTTTTAAGCATGCAAATATAGGAAATTTCGTTGTTTAAAATGTATATTTTATTAAAATGTCTCAATTACAAGGAAGTTTCGCAACCACATTGCGCCAAAATATTTATTTTAAGTTATGTCTGTATTAAATTTAAGATGTAATATCTACAAAGTTTCCCCCAGAGGGTTTCAGAGGGGCGCTCCGCCCCCCCTGCCCTTTAGTTTAAAAAATAGCGCCCCTCTTGCCCCTCATCCAAAAACTAGCGTCCCTCTTATCGCTCATTCAAAGAAAAAAAGAAAAAAAAAGCGCCCTTTATGCCCCATATTTGAAAAAACACAACTCTGCAGCGATAATGCGAAAATTGACTATATTTTCCCTTCATAATCTATCAAAATTCATTATTTTTTTACTTTTGCACTATTTTTCCTAAACTCGAATGAAATTAGCGATTTTACTCAGCTACCAAGTGAAGATTTGTGTGTTTTCTGAGATGGCAACAAAATTTTTAAAGAAGAAAATTCTTGATATAAACATTTACGAAAACACGATTTATTGGTGGTTAAGAAACATTGAGGGTTTTATGTTAACAACTTTATTGTGCAATTCAGTTTTTTTGTCCAAATTTGTAAACTAACTGTCGTTATTTTAAAATTTCCGGGACGAAATGCTTTAAAATTTTGGAAATTTCAGATCAAAACCACTCCTTAAAAATGTTTCATGGACTAAAAATTGCAAATGTAAAAAATGTGTTTGTGATTTAAGACATTTCATAGCATTGCAGTTTATAATAACTCAAGCTTGTAAGAACTAAGGTTTATTTTCATAGCAGTTGGCAGATCTGCATATAGTTGAAATGTATGTTTTTAGTAAAAAATAAAACTATTTATGTTTTCATTGCTTATTTATTCTGTGGCAGGTAATTTATTATTATTTATAATAATTACAGTCACTCCTTCTAATCACATGTTGGGATCAAGGATTTTGTGAATTACAGAATTGTGCAGATAATAGGTCAATTCTTTGTTTACATCTTAATATTAGGAATTTATCAACAAATGTAATAATCATACTGCAAATAAATTACACAGAAATGAAAGAAATGATTTTTAATATAAAAAAAGGTTATATTCAATATTATGAAACTATTTAAATGATATAATACAAAACTACTAGAACAAATTTCTATTTGCTTTATAGGTTTTTAGTTTATTGTATCTTGAAACCTTTAGAGATCAGTCTATCTTGATCAATAACAAAACTTTGTTTTCCTAAAAAGCTGAGTTTTTTACTCATGGGATACTTATCCCTTCTTTTTTTTCTGTTTATATAGCTAGTGAATGTGTTTAGAATATATCACATTATTCATAATGTACATAAAATATCTCGGTCTAAAGAATGCATTAAAAATTTCTTAATTCATAAGGGCAATCAACTTTTATTATGGTCTGAATCCAGTTACACTGTGGATTATAGGCTATTGTGTATTAGAGAGAGTGAACTTATATAAGCTATATCTCAGTGGAATAATATTTTATAATTTAATGAAATGCTTATTTAATAACAATAAATAAAATCAACTTCTAAAGCAAATAAAAAATACTTCTTAGATGTTCAACTTCTTAACTGCACATTTTCTTCTTCTTCTTTTTTTTTTTTTTTTTTTTTTTTTTTTTTGTCAAATCCAGCCATTTGATATGGGCAAAATTAGTGTTGTTCCATTCTTTGGACTATTCTTAATCAATTACAATAATCATATTGGCCAAATTTATGGCACGCATTGAGAATTATGTTTTTAGGTATGTGCCATATGTGGTACACAATGCAATGAGAGTTAAACCTAATAGTTGGTCCTATAAGTTTTTAAGTGTGTTGTTTGAATTCAATTTTTATTTGCTTTTTTTACTACATTTATTTGTTGCATGACCTGTTGGATTAACCGAATGGAACTGCCTAATGTTTTTTTTTTCTTTCTTGAGCTGTAACAATTAGATTGTAAGTATATGTGTGTATGTATATGTTTATAAATTCTGTAACTTGTGTTTTTATTTAAAAAATCTTAAAGTATGCTAGACGCAATAACTTTAATTATTCTTTATAAAACAGGTATCTCTGTTGTAAACAGCTTAATAGCTGATGTAGTGAATCTTAATTATTTTGAATGGTGGTAGAAGCCTATAATTGTCACCGATGAGGCTGATGCTAAAAAACTTGGATTTCATGATAAGCAAGCTGATTACCTCATCATAGCTTAATCTCTTTCAGTAGAACGAATATGCCTTTGGTTTGGTATATTCGAAAAATTAGTACTAATCAACCGAGTTGCCAAACTTGTTTTTCTGTACGAGCACTTTAACTAAACAAATGCTTATATCTTATTTGCTTCCGAATTTGTTTAAAATGTGTTAATGTCTTTTATATACTGTAGTTATTTTTTTTATCTTAACTAAAGCAGAGTTTCCACCAGGTTTAAAAAGGGGCAGGGCGCTACTGTTTTGAAAAGGGCACTTTTTACATTCTTCAGGGCACTTTTTTGATTTTTAAGGGCACTTTTTATACAGTCGAATCTAGAATTTAGCGGTTCAAAAAATCGTGAAAAAAACAGAAATACCGTCAAAAAATCGAAAAAGAACAAAAATTTCGTCAAAAATTGAGCAAAAAGAAAAAAACCCATAAAGTTTGGTAAAAGATTGCGAAAAACAGCAGATTTTGCTAAAAAATCACGAAAAAACGACAAATTTTGTTAAAAGATAGCGGAAAAACGCCCGATTTTGTTAAAAGATTGTTAAGGGGCAGGCCTGATTTATTGAAAAAGACTTTTTTTTGAGAAAAAAGAATACTTTTGTTCAATAAAGGGTTCTTTTTGTTTCATAAACGGGTGCTTTCAGGATTCACATTTAGAAAGTTTTGTACAGTCAAAAGAGGATTGTGAACAAAGGGAGGGGGGGGGAAGGAGAAGGTCACCTCGGGCTCGAAAATTTAGGGGGTGCCAAATTTATGCTATAAACGTCATTATTGGGTTGTCACAAAAAAAAGTTGGGAGGGGGCGCAGGCCTCAAATTCTAATTATGCTCCAGGAGTAATTTTCCCTTCACACCCCTAGATCGTGAAGTAGGAAAATCCGCTTTTTGAGCATTAAAAACACAATTTTGAAGCAGGAAAATTAGTTTGTAGAACAGAAAAATTCACTTCTGGCATTAACTTTGTGTGTGTGTGTGTCTCTATGAGGAAATTTGCATTTTTTTTATAATCTTTTGACAAAATCTGCCGTCTTTTCGAGATATTTTGCGTTTTTTCGCGAACTTTTGGCAAAAATACGTAGCTGTTTTTCGGAAATTTTTTGACAGAATTTTCCGCTTTATTGCGATTTTTTGACGAAAATTTGCCTTTTTTGCAAATCTTTTGACGACATCTGCCGTTTAATCGCAATTTTTTTGACGAAAATTGCCGTTTTTCGTGAATTGTTTGACAAATTTTTCCATTTTATCGCGCTTTTTGCATGAAGATTGGCTTTTTTTTACGATCTTTTAAGGAAATGTGCCGTTTTTATGGGATTTTGTGACGAAATTAGCCATTTTGTCGTGAATTTTGCTAGAAATGAGTCTTTATTTCGTGATTTTTTTTTAGTGAAATTTGACTTTTTTTTTTCGCAATTTTTTGGCGAAATTACACGTCCTGTGGGACACTTAAGAACTATTTTTTGCGTTCCGACGCCGATTTTTTATGTAATTTATGCGTTATAGCGCGTCTGCATCATCGCTGAAATTCTGTGTTTTCTCAAATGTGGGGCAAGAAGGGCGATATTTTTTTTCAATCAGCGACAAGAGGGGCGCTAGTTTTTGGATGAAGGGCAAGAGGGGCGCTATTTTTTAAACTAAAGGGCAAGAGGGGCGGAGCGCCCCCCTGAAACCCTCTGGGGAAAACTCTGACTAAAGCATTTGCTTGTCCTTTTCTTGTCTTATAATTTTTTACATTTGATTTGTAGTTTACCATGTATTTTGTATAATAAAATTTTTTACCGTAACCTAAATGTCGCCTTTTAATCATTTACATAAATTGTGTAATATTATTAATAATATATTGATAATACTTTGAAATGCATATTTTTATGTATAATGTTTATTTTATAAATCAAAAGAAAAGTCATAAAACAATACTGTGGGAGTTTTAAAAAAATCATGAATTCTGATGTGTGATAAGACCAATAATAAGATAAGACAAATGTTGAAAGACATATTTAGCTAAATGTGTTTTATAAAAGAGCTGAATTTTTTAAAATGTATGGAATGTAGCTGGATGGATATATATACCACAAAATATAAATTATTAATACTACTCTTAAAATTATTGCTGATTATTTAGAAAGAAGTGTAATACATATCTTGAAAATAAAGTTAAATATCTGAAATGTGCAATATTTTGTACAATTTAAAATTTGGTGTTAAAATCGATCTAGAATTTAAGAATTCACAACTTGAGTGTGAGGGAATGAAACTTAGAATATTTATTACAATATACTTCAGCTTCGATTTCATTTTTCTTTTCAGCTTCCGATGCTATTTCTTTCAGACAAGCTAAAAAATGTCGTGTCGTCAGCCCAAAATTTTCTACTCAACAGATTTTGATAATTATTTTTTTAAATGAAAGCTATTTATTTGTAGTTGTGCCCATTTTAGCTATTTTTTAATTTATTTCCATTTTTATACTTCATTTTTAATTTTAAATACTTTTTACGATATTTCTTAAATATGGTGGCAACTCAATTTACCCTTTCTCTCGATAATAAAAATTTATTTTCCATTATCACTTTCCACGAGTCAGAAGCTTTATTTCATCAGTGAACATGTCCTTGCATTTAAAAGAAAAAAGTCAATTGTTTTCGTAAAATCTAACCACAATAAAATGATTGCGTATAATTATGCACTAATTGAGGTAAAAAAATTATATTTACTGAGAAATAATAATAATAATGTAAATAAAATAACAGAAAATAATTTATGATAAAAATTAATGTCTAAAGAAAAATTTCAAATGAGGAAAATGATGTCATTCAGCAACCAGATAAATATGAATTACAATATTATTACGGATGCCTTTTTTATATTACTAATAACAGTAACTTTTAAAAAACATTTGAAGAGAAAATGACATCACTATTTAAAACATCGCATTTTTACTCATAACGATATTACGTTTAAATATTTCTTTTCATTATGGACACTGAGTTGAGATTTTACTTTCAGATGACTTCAGTTAGTGAAAATAATGTCACAGTAAAAATGAAATTAGTTTTTTTTTAATAAAACAATTTTTCTGTGAATGCATATAAAATAAAATTTCTGGATTTCACCGGCACTCAGATTACAATTTTAACTGAAAATGTGCGAATATTTGCATGCAAAATTGTAACTGACAAACTTGACATTAAGTTTGGAAATATTCGTTTATTTAATGGTATTGTCTGAATAACTTTGGATGTATTTATAAAAGTATTTATATATTTACTATACATTGATTCAATTAAGTAATTACTTTCGATTTTTTTAACCAAATCGATCGGGTCTTTTAAATATTTCATTCGTCAAATTCGATGGGATTCCATTCGTTTTATTGTTAAAATACATTTCCTTTTCTCAACGTCAATAAAAAAGCGTTTAAATTAAAAAAAAAATCCGTTTTTGATGAATCTAGTCAATGAAGAAATATCACGTCAAATTGCATCTCTTTATTATTCCGCAATTCCAATGACTCAGAGAGAAATTGTTAATCAATTGGGGTATTTCACGCCGTTCTGTTTGCTATTATATTAATAAACACAAGAAAAATGAAGTTAGTTCATTGCATTCTAAACAGGGTCGCCCTTCTAAAAGACCCTATCGATTATTTTTTTTATTTTATTTTTTTTATTATTATTATTATTATTTCTTTTTTTTTTTTTGTAATCGGAGGCGAAACTGGATTCTGCAATGGCAGAATCTATATTCAACTTGTTATAATTTTGAAGTAAAAATACTTTTAAAAATCTAGTTCTATATCATAAAAAAATTTTAAATTAAATGCAAAGTAACAAGTTATGATGTAATTGAAGAAAACAGATCCAGACATTCTAGAATTTTTTAAATAAGTGATCGTAATATAATAAGCAAATCTGCATATAGTTTCTTTATATTTCAATCTTTTTGTTATTATGGAGGCACGGAGAAAGGTAATTTCTGAAAAAAATCCTATGAAGACATCAATGTTTTATTTTCTAGGAAATGAGCTTCCTGTAATATATCTCCCCTCCCCCTCCCCCCAAAAAGATTTATGGATATTTTTTGTTTTTAGAATAAAATTTCTTAAACGTTCATATGCTTTAAAATAGAATAACTTCTCAGGAGAAATTTGTTTTTCAATTTTCATTAATAAAGTTTAAAGTATTGGAAGGTAAGTGAATGTTTCTTCAATGACTGGCAATTTTGTGAATGGATACTAGTATAAGTGAACAGATTCGAAATAAACAAATCATTCCCATTCCTTACATGGAATAAATTGTTAATTATATTCAATATTTTGCTCAATATCTACTCATCTATGAAATATATTTATGATATTTGCAATAGAAACTTATAGTAATGGTTTTTTGAATTTACTTTGATATCACATTAAAAGATATTTTTTTCAAAAGATTGTTTTTAAATCAAAAAGGGCAACTTTGTTTTTAAATCAAAAAGGGCAACTTTCTTTTTAAATCAAAAAGGGCAACTTTGTTTTTAAATCAAAAAGGGCAACTTTGTGACATACGTTAATTTATTTTTGTTCAGAAATGCATGAAATTGACAGGTGTTAATCAAAAACAACAGAAATGCACTCAGTTTTCTGTTTTTTTGTAAACAAAATAGATCTTTCGGAATAAGCCATCAAAATTGTCATTTTGAACCGCTTTCCCGACAAAAGAAAAACCAGTCCAACAAATGGGGGGGGGTGTAATCACATGATCTAAATATTTAATAATTTGATAGGTAATTAAATTGCAATAAAATGGAAAACTGAGATAAAACAGATCTTCCATTTTGACTTCATTTGGTATTAAGTTTGAAACACCAAAGATGACAGATTTTATAAATGATCTGATTTTTATCAAAAATTTAAACATTTTTTGAATGATACCTGCCAATTCTGTGTGTTAAAGTGTAGATCCTTTTGGCTATAAAGAACATCTTTAATGAAATAATATAAAAAAAAAACAACTTTCTCATCTAAAAAAAAAAATAAAAAAATAAATAAAATAAAATAAAATAAGAAAAAAAACATAGCTGGCATTTGCTCAAAAAACAGAAAATACCCCCCCCCTAAAACGAAGCAAAAAAACGGACTTTCTTCAAAAAACAAATTTTCTCTTGCAACGAAGAAAAACATGATGGACATTCCTTCAAAAGACGGAAAATTCCCCCCCCCCTAAAACAGACAAAAATATAACGGACGTTCCTTCAAAAAACAGAAAATATTCTTTCCTAAAACGAAGAAAAAGATGACGGACGTTCCTTGAAAAAAACAGAAAAATTTCTTCTCTAAAACGGAGAAAAACATAACGGACTTCCATCAAAAGACGGAAACTTTCTCTCTTTTAAAGAAGAAAAACATGACGGACGTTCCTTCAAAAAACAGAACATTTTCTTCCTGCGACGGAAAAAAAAAGACGGATATCCGTCTTTCTACAGAAATTTGCTGGCAGCACTGCTGCCAGTACTTTTTCTGTGAATTGACGGAAGTTTTTTTGAGAGTGTTAATTATCTAAAAACCATTTCTAGGAGGATTTTGAAAAAAGTTATGGGGTCATTTTCTGGCTGAAAAATCTAATTTATGCCACCGATTCTCTCTTCAATTGGCATGAAATGGGTTTTTGGTAATTTTTGGTAATTAGTAGCCAAGATACTGTCTGAGGGAAAGTTTACCGCCATAGCGACGTTTCTCTACACTACTAAAAAGCCTCCATCGTGCAGTCTTTTGGAGAAAATTTCCTCTCATTTCGTCATGTCATGCCAATAGAAAGCAAGGTAGTCTGATACATTAAAACAAATTTTTTTCTCATCTGGTAATTGAACAAGATGCCCCTGGCCCATCCAGGTTTGAGGATATTTGTCCTCCGTTGCTTGTGGATAGCTTTAACATGAGCAGGTTCAGCATGGTAGGTGGAGGCTTATTAATGGTGTTTGAAAGCTTCAACTATGGTGGTAAACTTAACCTGGATCTTCTCTCAAACCGCATCTTGACTACTAATTATCAAGAATTACCACAAACTCATTTCTTTCCAACTAAAAAGAGAATTGGTTACCTAAATTGGATTTTCCAGCCGGAAAACGGACCCATAACCCTTGACAAACCCTCTTAGGAATGGTTTTTGGAGAATTAAAGACATGTCAAAAATGGCCTGCTCTGTACCTTCATCTAAATACTCAAGAAAATGTGTGGGATATTCTCAGTACAGCTTTAAATGACAATGGCTGGCAATTCAAGTCTGTGGCAGAACTGAAGGCTGCCATGATTTAGACCTGGGATAATATTGATGCTAATATCTAACACGGATTAGTAAATAGTATGTCGCATCATATATTTCAAGTCATATATAAGCATGGTGGATAAATTGGCTTTATTTTGGCGGGACGCTTTTTTTTCTTTCTTTTTTATACATTCATTTTTCTCCTGCTCAAGTTGAGCAGGGAGTGAGTTATTCCTTGTACAAATGCATTTCTGTATAATCTTTCTTAATATATTTGTTTCGTTTACATGGTTTTGTTTCCTTTCGAATTACGGTGCAAAATAATGGTGGCTTTATTTCGTTGGGACACGCTATATATATTACACCCGTCTCTAAGTCAGAAGTTCAGAAAAAATTCATATCTGCGCCGATCATGACCCATAGAATCCAAAACCACCCAGTGCTAAAAATTTTATCTCTTTATCTATCTACACCTATACATATATATATATTTGGACCTGATAAATTCTATAATTCTGCACACGTCTTCAAAACTGATGCATGAAATCAAGGAACATAAAATCTCGAAGGCCATTGATGGGCAAAATTGGATTAAGGGAAAATAAATAAGAAGGGTTTAGGTGAAATAAAAAAACTCCAACAATTTCTTCGTCTTCTTAACCTCTTCCCTACTGAGGTCCACATATGTGGACCTTGGATTATTGCTGTTTATAATAAAACTATGAAAATTATCTGCAATTTTTTTTTTCATATTTACATTTCTGATAGTTTAAGCTTCAAAAAGAATCCAATAAATGGCAGTACCAGGCACATTTTCATGGTCATACACTTGTTTGAAATTCTGATTTTTAAAAATGCCGCCAATTGAGCGATTGCGCAGAAGTAAGTACTTTTTATCTATATTGTAATTTTAATTAAGGTGTCATAATTTTTTCTATAGTTAAAAACATGATAAATGTTCACCAGACATCTTTATTTTGTTCATTTGATGATTTTTTTTATTTAAAAAGTAGCATTTTGTTGAGGTCCACGTGTGTGGACCTCAGTACTCAAAGCGTATAAATAGGCTTAAAATCAAGAATTACTCTTATGTTTAAATATAATAATAAAGCTTCGAGATATTTAATTAACTCGTAATATGTGTCGATTTAACAATAAATATGCTTTATTAGCTAGATTAAGTGAATTTAGCTTATTTTTTTCCTTAAAAAATACTTAAATATTATTCATGGCAGTTATAGAATTTTATTAAAAATATATGGATCAATTGGAGATTATAACAAGATATACAACACGTTTTTTTACTAAAAATAAATAAATGGAATAATTATATAAATAAATTTGTAAATAATTCTTTTCTCTATACATTTTTTTAATTATTTTAAATAATAAAATAATATCTTAATTAAAAATAATAATAAGGTACCCTGGGGTAATAACGCCACGTTAAGGTTCTACCAATTTTCACGGCTCAGATTTAGTTTGTATATTTCAAAAAATATATATGATTTGATACAGCAACTCATTCACTATCTATATAAAAAAATAATTTAACAGATATGTATTCATAAAATGTAATGGCGTTATTTCTTGACCAATGCTCTTTGGCGTTATTACCCACCTATATGGGTAATAACGCCATGCAAACAAAACTATGAAATAAGATGGAATAATTGCATGTAGATTACCCAATTCTAAAAATACAAACTCTACAAACTTAGAATTTGACAAATTGCATTCTAAGCTATTGAAAATGTTCAATTTTTTGTGAAAGTGTAAAAAAATAAAGTTGTGGTGAGTGTGTGTGTGGGGGGGGGGGGGGAGGATGAGGCAAAAGAATATCAGACAGCGAGCTTCTTTTTGCTTAAAAAGGACCGCTTAAATAGAATTATTAGAAACATTGCAAAGTTTTAACTGTGTTTATTTGAATCAGTATTTAGGATGTAGCTCGGCCACTGTAGGGAATCAACCGGAGTATTAATGCCAAGGATTGGCGTTATTACCCCATTATAGTTATTGCGCTGTACATTTTAAATTACAAATTATCTCGAGAAGATATCCAAAATCTTCAACAATATTTTGAAAGTCCATGAAATGTACTACAAATTTATGTAATTAACAAAGTATTTCCGGATAAAAAAAAAATAGTCTTCACATCACAAAACGTATCTCGCAAATTTTAGATCAAGCGTTAATTTTAGTTGCTTGTAAAAAAATAAGACCTAAAAATGAAACAAATTAACTTGAAGCTGTTTTTTGCGATTTATATGACTCAAAACCCTGCTGCACAGAGCACATGGGTGTCATTTACGAGATTATTTCATGATTATGCAAAATATTAGCACTTGGCGTTATTACCCCGCCTGGCGTTATTACACCAGACCGCCTTATTATTTAAAAAAATAAGACAATGATTGTTAATTCATAATATGTGTCGTTTTAACATTAAATATGCTTTTTAAGCTCGATTAAGTGAATTTAGCTTATTTTTTTTTCCTTAAAAAATGCTTCAATGTTATTAGTGGCAATTATAAAATTTTCTTAAAAATATATGGATCATATATGGATTTGGAGATTATATTAGATATACAACGCGTTTTTTTTTTACTAAAAATAAATAAATGGAATAATTATATCAATAAATTTGTAAATTATTCTTATATATATATATATATATATATATATATATATATTAAAATATTTTAAATAATAAAATAACATTTTAATTAAAAATAAATTATTAGATTTTTGTATATATGTTGGCAAAGGCAGTATTTCCTCAGATGATATGAGAGACTTTGATGTAGGTGGGGGTATTGTGAAATTGTTGTCTGAAACTGTGCCCCAGAATTTCAATCACGTAATTTATACAGACAGATTTTTCACTAGTTTGAAGTGTATAGAATACCTTCTGCAAAATAAAATTTATTTCTCAGGTACTGTTATGTCTAACAGAATTGGTTCTGCTATACAAAAATTGAGACCTGATAAAGAACTGAAAAGAGGAGAAAGGAATGAAGTGGTTAGAGATGATGAGAAGATTTGTATATTTAAATGGAAAGATAACAAATCTGTTACTTTTCTTTTAACGTGCGTTGGAAGTGAACCAAATTCGTTGTGCTTGAGATGGTCAAAAGACGATTAGGCAAAAATAAATGTACCACAGCCCTCTGTAGCGAAGATGTACAATGTGTGTATGGGCGGTACAGATCTTTGTGATCAATAACTTCCATATTATCGCTGTACAGCAAAAACAAATATTGTCAACGCCTTGACAATGTTGGACACTTAACAAGATTTGTTGACAACAAAAATGCATCTAAATGTCGTTTAGAAAGATGCAAATACAAAACCAGAGTAATGTGTATAAAATGTAAAGTTAATTTGTGTAGTTTGAAAAACAATTGTTTTGAAATTTTTCACACTAAATAAAAAATAAAGAAAAAACTTTAAGTTTTCTGGTAATTTTTTTTTTAAAAATAATTCATAAAAAATATTTCGAAAATTTTAAATATAAGATTTATTAATGCAATACTTTTAAAACAATAGAAAATAGTATTTACCTGTTGAAAAACATTTGTTTCTGCAATTTTAAAAATAATTAAATGCTTGCAATGATTGTCCAAAAAATTTAACTTTTTATGCAATTGAGTCCCGAGGTCCACATATGTGGACCTCAATTTGCTGCTACTCTGGTACATAAAATTTTATTTTTTTTCATTTCTATCATATTAGAAGCCAACTTAGTTAAATAAACCTATTCCAGCATTTTTTCAAAAATTTATTTACATTCAGGACTGAAGAGGTTAATGCTAGTTAAAACTTCTTTTTGATAAGTTGTTGATATGAAAAACTTTTATCCCAAAAAAGGGGGGGAGTTAAATAAGACAAAAAAGGTATCTTTGTAGATTATAAAATCGGCTTAGTTTTAATATAATTCTTAATGTTATTATCTATAACTTTTATATTGACAAGCTTTTGATGAGACCAACTTTTACAAAAAGAAAAAAAAATAGGAATCTTTCAGAAAAAATTTTAATGCGATTCTGATAAAACCAGATCTTAAAAAAAATTAAATAAAAAAATTCCTAAAAGCTGCCAGATAATTTGTTAAACTGGGTTAATCTCTAATCATGTTTTATATTATTATTATTATTATTTTGGTGAAGATACTAATTAACTCCGAAATGTAGTTGCGGCTGTAAACCCATCTAGCAGGGATTTTTTCAGACATTAATATAGGCATCAAAGAGAAAAAAAATCTATAAAAGCTACGATGCTATTTTTATAATACTGAGTGCTATATATTAAAAAATATTAAATTATAAATTTGAATTACAAATAAATAGAATTAAATTATTAAATTTGCTAAATACTTTTAAGTTTCTCATTTTGTACAATCCGTTTACATAATCTTCAAATTCAAATTATATTAGAACAGTACAAGTATTTTAGACAATCAAAAATAATTTTTGAACTTAACAGAGGGCTAAAATGACCTTTATCTAACCTCTTCTTTTACGTGATCGTTGGTTTATCTGTAAGTGGTTAATGGCGTTCAAACAAATCCATAGATATATAAACCTGCATAAAAACTTTATATTTTCATAAAATTAATGATTGTTGCCAAAATTTAACCAATCGCTAAAAGTAAGTTGCCATAAATATGGCCAAATGGACATTAAATAGCTCGTTTAACTAATATGCCGCTCAACTAACATTTTAAGCAGATTTCAAATTTCAGAGATTTCAGAAATTTTCACTTACAGACATCCATGTCAATTTTTCTCATTTCAGCTGTTGTGTTTTAGCGGACAA
Source organism: Maratus speculifer (assembly GCA_964019185.1). Classification (NCBI taxonomy): domain Eukaryota; kingdom Metazoa; phylum Arthropoda; class Arachnida; order Araneae; family Salticidae; genus Maratus; species Maratus speculifer. The sequence continues at coordinate 206,333,680 of OZ025291.1, forward strand.
TTAACGCATTCTTGTAATCAGGTAAGAATTTTTATGGAGGTTTAATAAATTTCAAATAAATACTTTGAAAACTCCTAACATTAAATTGTAAATAACGTTCAAATTTATGGATTGCTGAAATAATTTAGAAAATCTGAAATAATCCCATAGAAAAGAAATGAAGAAAAAGGGCTTCTCTGTTTAATAAACGGGTTATCGACAGGCGTTAAAAACTACGCCCGATTTTCGTGTTCGTTTTTCTCCCGGAATTTATCCGGAAAAAGAAAGTTTAATACACGGAGTGAGCCTCAGTCGCCAATCAGTCTTGTCCTTGGGCATCCATTCCGTATGGACAAGCTACCTTCCTTTAAATCAATACTAGGAGAAAAGCGAAGCCAAATAACCGGGCCCCATTTATTGCCTGGTGAATGCAGCAACATATATTACTCCTATTTTGAACTAAAACCGAAAATTGCGGTAGCAAACTTGTAACATTATAGATGGCCCTATTGCAAGAATTTTTTTAAATAGCCGCCAGCATTTGCAAGTTATTGAATTTAAAAATTAGTCTGTCCAGTTTAGCAGACCTTGGATGATACTTTCTAATGCATTCTAATTGATATAATTAAGGACAATTTCCACTTTTATTAATCTTCAGATTTATTTTCGTTTATTTTAGCTTCAATTTATCTAGTATCGTAATAATTACAATCAAATAGAATAAAAATAACTGCCAAAGATTTACACTGATATTAGAGACAATAATTTCAAATATTATAAAATCAGCATATGATGCATAAATCCTTCAAACTTAAGTGACTTCAAACTTTATAATGACAGTTCCAAAATGTCTTAATTATTCAGAGTTAAGACATTTCGATCATCTGTTTATCGTAGATGACATAATCTTCAAAGTTATCTTGAATGTTAGAGATTTGCTTGGCGAAGCAGAACTCATATTAATTAATACAATGATGAGAAATGCTAAAGGTAATTCCAAAGGTGATGATTACATTTTTGAATATTGGAGTTAATTTAAAATTTGAAATTCTTCCACTCGAAGTTGTCAGAGAAATTGAAAAAAATCTCACAATAGCTATTGCTGAATGAGCTGTGTTACTGCTTTAATCATCTACTTAATAATTATATTTATTAAATAAATATCTCTCTTAGGCTTTATATATAATTATTATGAGAATACAATAAATTTTTATAAATGTATTTTTTATAGACTATCTTTATTTATCGATTTGCCTTATGTAAATTCCAAAGTAAACACAACTTTTTCGATCAAATACAAAAAGTACTAACTTCGTAACAAAACACAGATACATAGTGCATATGGCAGAATATTTAGTCAAAATGTACAAGAATTTTTCTTAACTTAAGACCGAGATAGGCTTTTTAATGAAACATCTTGTTCAAAAGATTAGAATATACAGGGTGAGTCATAAATATTGAAACAATAGGCTATCTCCTTAAATATTGCCTCTAGACCCATACTTTCTATTGAAAAAATTCAGAAAAAAGGTAAAATTTTTGATAAGATAGTTGCAGTTTAATGGAGGTCTATTTAAAAAATTACGAAAATTAAATTTTTATGTGGCCCCCGTCGGATAAAAATTCCAATTAGGAAAACTTTCCTTATCCAGTCCTGAATTAGACACAGCGAATTGCATCTTCATATCTTTAAAACTTGCAGAGTTCTAGCCGTTTAAATAATTCATCAGGTTTTTAAGGAATTAGACACAAGTTGAAATGCGCGCAATTCAAGAAACAATGTAACTTTGACAGTTCTAGGAAACATGTAAAAAATCAATCTTTTGGATTAGAATTTCGATTTTTTTTCTTTTTTGTGATGGTTAGTCATATAATTTGCTAAGAAAATCACATCCTAAAATTTGTCATAAAATTTATAAAAATTAATGCAAAAAATCGAGAGGAAAAAAATCAGCCTATGATGGAAACTTGTCTTAAACGGAAAATTTTTTGATCCATGCAAAATAAATATAATAATACCTGAGGTAAAAAATAAACTCTATTTAGACACCTCCTAAGTGGGGCATTTGTCTATAATGTATTTTTTCTTTCCTATGTGATTCCGCCTTAAAAGGTTTTACTGTATAAATTTTTTCAAAGTCACCAGCACATTGAGTATGAATTAACGGTATAAAATATAAGGGAAACATTTACATATAAATAGAGATTTATTGATAAAATAAATATATCACAGCCTTTGGCGATTTTTTAATAATAAAAAGTATAAATATGAAAAACGAAAAGCTATAATAAGTATTTTTTGTCAGAACCCCTCGATACAAAACAATTTTTAACCACACCGAAGTAAAAATTTATGTAGAAATTCACATAGGAACCGGGCTACGATTTTAACATTTTGTAGACTGGGCCGAACTGTTTTCCCTATGGGTCGGTTTGGATTCGGACCTAGTTATTTCGACCCATGCAGGCTCTAGTGCAGACTAACACATTTTGAAAACAATTTTAGCTTTAAATCAATACGTTGCTTTTTTATATCCAAATAAGAGACACTGTCTTAAATCAACGTTTAAAAACGGACAATTTGTGGACGATCCCTCACTTGCTTTCAAAATTAGTCAAAAACTCTTCGTTTACAGGCATGGTTAAGTGGTGTAAGTCACGAATTTTGGAGAATTTCGGATTTTAATATCTCTGTGAGGTTTTTAGATGTCGAGATGAATTTTTTTTGTTCAGTTTAGGAATGGAAAAGGAATAATTAACTACACAATTTAGGTTGCAATCATGCATTTAAAAAGTAGTCGTCTTGCTTAGGCATATTTTGTCTTTCCAAAATATCGATTTTAATAGTTTTAAATATTAAATATATGTCTTTATTTACACGAAAAAACTAGTGAGTAATCTTTCTTTCATAAAATATGTCCAATCATGTAAGAAAGTATAATATCCCAATACTAGATCTTAGATCGGAAGGCCGGCAGCACAGACAATCACCTTATCGAGTTCACGGATGTAAATCCAGGAATAGTTAAATTTTGACCCGCAATTTAATATGCAATCGGTCTGCCAAGTCATATCTTGGTGGAAAACATCTAAAAATCCGATTTTAGATGTTGATTCGTAGGTTTACTGTTGTGCTTTTCTGCACCCAAAAGTATGAAAACGTGGAGGAATGGGAGCAAGAAAACATGATAGTAAGCCTATCAGTCAACCATTAAAATAAGATTCTTAGGAATTTTTCACCAAGATGTGACTTGCAACCCGAATACGCTTTCATTAGTGAATCGAGATTTAACTAATCTTAGATTTTCATTCGTGAACTCGATGAGGTGATTGTCTGTGCTGCCACCTCCTCGTCTACCTTCAATATATCTCTGTATTAAAATGTTACTGGGAGCAAACGATTAGTAAAGAGATCCAAGAATTAATACTAATAGTTATATTTGAATTGTGGTTTTTCCAATTGTGCGAAAAATGACCGGGCCAGGATTAGGAGGGAAGGGATATCTTGCCTGAAGCTGCAATGATCTGCGAACCTTCCCGTCTTGTAAGAATCTAAAGGACTTAATTTACCAGATAATTTTATAGATTATAGCATCTGGTTTGATATATTTATCAGCTTAACAGAATAGAATGCATTTATAGAACTCCCATAACAGCTAGATACTTAATTACACTGGATTAATTTCAACACAATAATTCTATATAGTAAATAATTCATATGAGCTATAATTTTTCCAACTGAGAAAAACATCTTCCAGGATTTGAAGACTTGGTATCTTGGCCAAGACATTTTTTGCCCAGATGGACAAATTAGAACTTATAAGAATTATTTAATTAGAATAATTGTGTTAAAATTAATCTAGTATAGCTTCATTTACCTTAAGTGACGTTTACATGTAGAAATTGGTCTAAATTAATATTTATAATCAATATTTTTTATCCACATTTAAAATAATTAATAGAAAATTCTAATTTGGCAATCATAAATAGATTTTTCGGGTTTGTTTTTCGAATACAAAACGGAACCACAATCGGTAAGATAGACTAGAAATTATGAAGATTTAAAGATTGAAACTCTTAATGTTGAATTCAATTTTGATCGTTACAAAACAGATTGCAATGTAGCATTTTTTACGATAACTCAAAACTTACTTGACGGACTAAAGAATAATTTTAAATTTGTATGTTTGAAACTTTTATAAATACATTTCTTAAGATTACTACGTGCGCACAGAGAGTTCTGTAGAATAATCATTGAATTAACAACTGAGCATTGCATTATACAAATATAGCATCAAATGTTATTACATGGACATTAATGGCGCATAGTGTACTTTGCCTTTTGCATTTAAGGGTTAATATCACGACGAATTATAGATTTTTTTTTTTCGAAAATCATCATAAACATCCTTTTTCACATTTGTGACGATAAGTGCTTTCCGCGCTCCTCAATTCTTTGCTGAATGCTCGCAAATTTACTGGTAACGGGAAAATGCGATTTTCTCAAAAAACATCTGACATCTGATAATCGCAATATATTTTATGCGATTAGTAACTTCTGCTATTACTAACTTTTTCATAATTTTAGTTTCAGTTGAAAAAGAAATAAAAGAGTGGTATATTCGCCTATTAGGTTTTCGACTATATTTCAAAAAATAAAATACTCAAGGTTAAAATAAATGCATTTTTGAGTTCGGTGTTACGAAAGATTTCATACGATGAACCATATGATGTACAAAGAGTTTTTTTCAAGTAACTTAAAAATATTATACATGTTATAACAATTAACTCCTCTACATTTTTACAAAATAATGTAAAAAAATTAATTATCTAAAAAGTGTGTGTCAATAGCCTTAATTACTTCATCTAATTTATATTTTCTACTCTTCATCGTTTACGTGTAAATGACAGTGGCAGATGGACAGACACACAAATATGATCTTATAATAGTTTCGGTTTTAAATTTAAGTACGGAACTCTAGAAATGTATACATATATATTTAGATAACAAAATTTATTTTCTGGAAAAAAATGTGAGTTATAATTATATTGAATCCTTTAATATCTTTGAATTATTAATATTGAATAGATATTGAATAATAAATATATAATTTCACTGAATTATATTTAGAATAAAACAAATTCTAAAAGTTCCAAATATGATAATTTAAATTTATAGCTGATTTCGCCAACTAGCTTATTGAGATATGTTTAGAAAACATTCCACTCCGTAATCTTTTTTCAACGATACAAAATGTATATTACACAAGGAGGTCAGTGGGACTTAGCTACGATGAATTTGCTACAGGCAGATGCATCATAATTATGTAAAATAAAGATTTTAGAAAATATTTGTATATTTTTATAATTATGAGAAAAAATCTATTATAAAGGGATAATACATTTATTGCCCCTTCATGGTTTATTTTACCGATTTTTGGATTCCTAATTTTTACGGATATTTTAAACAAATCTTCAAAAAATCTGTGAGAAATACGTTGAAGAATCATTTTTAATTTAAATTTAAGATATGTTTTTCAACTTCTTTCAAAATTGAAAATTTTAAGCCTATTATGCGGAATCACATTATAGACAAACGTCATATTATATGAGATGAGAGGAATAGACCTGTAGTATGATTTCATGTCACAATTCTATATAAATGTTCAAAAATTTATGCGGACAATAAAGATTAACGATTTGCATATATACTGAGTCCTCGTAAAAAGAGAATAGAGACTTGTACGTAATAAGTACAAGTATATAATCAATACTTATAAAATTCTATTTTAATTTAAATAGTTATATTCCTTACATTGAATGTCTTATTGTTAAAAGTCTTGAATTTTTAGAATAAACAAGGTTTATATATATATATATATATATATACATATACATATATATATATATATATATATATATATATATATATATATGTATGTACCGGGTGTCACAAAAATGACTGATGGATTTTAAAATTCAATAACTTGCAAACGGTGACAGCTATTTAAAAATTTTTTGCAGGAGGGTTATGTATAATGTCGGGAGTTTTTTTTACTGTAATTGTTTATTGTAGTTCGAATTTCAAACAATAGGTGGCGCTGACGGCGATTGAAGGCCAGGTCGACGCCTCACTCAGCACTGATCACCTGGCCTTCAATCGCCGTCAACGCCACCTATTGTTTGAAATTCGAATTAAAATAAAAATTACGGTAAAAAAACTCCTGACATTATACATAACCCTCCTACAAAATTTTTTTAAATAGCTGTCACCGTTTTCAATTTATTGAATTTTAAAATCCATCAGTCATTTTTGGGACACCCGGTATGTACATATATCAAGGTTCTGCCTTGGATTTCTGTGACTTACCAGTATTTCTTAAATAAAAATTTTTAGTTCATTAAATCTGCGAAGAAATATAGCAAAAATTTCTTCTTGAAAATAGTAGCATCTTCCCTAAGATTTTTTAATTCTAAATAAAACATAGTATTCAGAAAATTTACTACAAACAAGGTAGTTCAATAATTTTTATTGCTATGTGGGGCAAAATATGTAGTTACTCTACTCAGAGTTCCAAACTTAAACATGAATTTTTAATAAATTAGTTGACCAAATAATTTTTTCATGTACATAAAAATAAACTTTATTGAAGGTAATTGGTGCTTTTATTAAAAATGTCTTTGTATACGATACCCTCTATATAACATTTTAGTGTAATGTTAATTAGTAGTAGGATTAGTAGTAGAAATAGATTAGTAGTAGGGCAAATGAATTGCTTAATGCTTTGTACAATGCATAATTTTTATTCATTTGTACAAATTTCTTTGTCTACCTTATTTTCTTAAAGTCATATTTCAGATCTACTATGTACATCGATGTCAAGAGTTTCAATTTTTTCATACCACATTTTATGTATAATTATATTGGAATTATTTAATTCCAGAATCCTAAGATTAAATAAGGTGTATTATATTTCTAGCTCTTATCATCGCATTTATGTATTTACATGTGTATCTTCATGTGACAATTGTTATTACGATGATTTTTCATACATTAGGAATATCCAAATTCAGAAGGCCTTTCCTTAGATAAAGAAAAAAATCATTTAAAAATAATTAACGAAAAAGCGTTAATTATAAATTTATGTATAATTTATCTTTAAATTTAACTTTATGATAATTTAACTTTAAATTATCTGGTTTCATTTAAAGAAATCATATGAAAATATCGAAAATGGAAGAAGGAAGGTTTAATTTCTTAGATGAATTTTTTTTAATGATTTTGAAGCATAGATTTTAATTTAACAAACTTAATTACATAGTAATTTTAACCATCTAAATACATCACCTGAAAAGTGTTATTAAAAGCCAACTAATTAGCTAATTGATCTCAAATTTAGGTTCTTTTCTTGAAATTAAAATTTTCTTTTGCTGTAAGTGGTTTGGAGATAGTAAATGTACAATGAATATCCCAGTGTTATTAAAAATTGATATATTTACTTATATATGTATATTTTAGTTGTGATATTCATTTGATATTTCAATCTCAGTAATAAGAGAGTTAGGAAATAATGTATATATGCATGGGCAGATAAACCTAGTGTTGTTTTCATGAAAAAAAATCGCATAAACTTTGTTGCAGAAAAAAAAAAAACATTTTACAATTTTTCTATGGTGCCGTACTTTCATAACCCTCTGAGTGTCTTGCAAAAGGGTCAAATTGTAATGTTGTTTTCTTTGCATTTTGTTTTAAATGTTCAGAAAATATGATTATTTCGACATTATAAAATAAAACTTGGGTAAACTGAGTTTTAACCCACTTCTTGGCGTCGTTTTTTTTTTTTTTTTTGACGCGCGATGACTGCGCCATGCCTTGCTTTCTTTTCCGTTTAGGTGCTGCTCTTCTTGGCAACCCTCGGAGAGATTTCGCTCCTCGGCTTGCGCATACTCCGTTCGTGCTTTCTTTTCTAGTTTTCATTGGACGAGAGAGAAGAAACATTTAAAAGTTTGAAGTCTCGCGCCTTGAAATTTGTGTCGCATTAGAGGCCGTTGGATTTCGAAGAGTGTAACATCGAGTGAGTAAATTTTTTGAAGGCAATATACGAGTGATTTTTTTTAATTAGAAACCTTTGTTTTGTATTTAAAAGAAAAAAATTTCTACATTTCTATTGTTTTTTGAATGCAGAGACCGTGCTTTGTATTTAAAAGTAAGTGTTTCAGGCCTTTCTTTAGTACTTTAGATGTTTTGAATCTTAATGCTATTTAGTTTCATATTATGTATAAAAGAAAAACATTATTTGACTTCAAAGCTTAGTATATTTCTTTAAAAAATCTATTATTGATTTTTTTTTTTTTTTTTTTAAGAAAAGGCTGGTTTTGTTTTTAAAAGAAGGAATGTCTTTTGCGTAGTGTCTCCTGGATTTAAATCCCTCTCCAGTGCGCAAAACGCAAAAGCGCGCCAATGTGGCGATATTTTGGAAGCGCGCCAAGAAGGGGGTTAAAACTCAGTCGCGTCTAAAACTTAATTAGAAATATGAATGTAACCCTTGAGAGTATTAACCCTTTTAAAATGATTTAAAAATTCATTAAATCTATAGAATTATGTTATCTTAAATATTGCTTATATTGCAGTGAAACCTGGAGCTTACTGAACGAAATATTACGTTCCAAACACTTAGAAAGTTAAACTATATGGTATCCATCAAAGAACGTCTCAGAGACAGATTTTAAAGTTAACACCTGTAATCGTTATAGAGTGTGTGTCCCTGTTGGTTCAAGGTCAGAAATATAGAATACCTCAAGCAGTTTTATACAAGAAAATGCGAGAGTGTTGTTTTTTTACATAAAACTTTTGTAGCGCATCATATCGCACCCTTGCTACAAAAGTGACATAACTAAAAAAACTTCGCTTTTCAGGAATTGCAAAAAACTATTTCAGGCTGTGATAGACTCAATGTTCATTTAAGCAAGTATAACTGCCACCTGGTTGCAGGATTTTAATTGCACTATCTTCTAATTTAGGTGATTGGCAGAAAAGTGTAAACCGCGCAGAATGGCAACAATAACTCAAAAAGACCAATTTTTGTGTTAAGACACTTTTGTAGAAAGGGTGCGATATGTAACATGACGACTCCTGAGTAAAACCGTTTTGTACTCTGCAATTTGCTACGAGTACTGCAATTTTTAAACTGTAATTTTAGTTCAACGCACTTTTCATTAAAAGTTTAATAAAATCCCCCATGTGGCAAAAACATTCACTGATGGTTTAGGGGTTTAAAACAATCGGATGTTTTTATAAAGGGTAAAGTACGAGAGGAAAAAAAGTGCTTGTACAAGATGTTGACCGTGTCAGTGCTTCTAACCTACATAGTCTTATGAAACCTGTTCGGAAAGCAAGTATTGAAGTTTAGTTTCCTAAGACGAAAATGGTGAATTTTTTGAGAACACGTGAACACATGCTTCCATGATGGTAGCAACTGTTACATACTTTTAGAAGGTTTTGGTTTGGATTTGTGGCATATAATTAATGCTCATGTGTTGATCATGTGTCAAAAAAATCTAGGTTAGTTTAATTTCAAACAGAATGCAAGGTGAACAGCAGTTATTTTAAAAGCATTTTCTGTTTGACTTTTTCAATTAATTTGCTTACGAAGATAATGACTCATAGTGATAAGTAGATAAGAAAAGTTTCAAAATGTCAATCTTTAAACCAAGTAGTCATAATTTCATCATTGGCATTTTTTCTTTTTATTGCTTGATGGCCGTTATTTTCGATATTCTACAAGACTTAATTTGAAAAATTATCGTACCCATATTGAAATAAACTGGAATTCATGAAGTAGATTTTTTTTTTATCCAGAAAATTTTTTCAAAAGAAGAGACAAACTTTGTTTGCGTAATTTCGCGGGTTTTGTTCGCAGGTTTTGTTTTATTTCATTGTATTTTGTAGAACTTCAATCAGAATCGTGCCTTAAAAATACTACTAATGAGTGCTACATATGGTATGAGTGACGTAGGTTAAACACACTTGTCCTATATATTTAAAAAACAACTATAAATACAACGGAAACTATTTTTACTTCTAAAAGAGTATTACAGTTTTCAATTAAAAGTAAGTATTAAATTACAACAAAAAAAGTGCAATAACATTTTTCAAAATAACCTTTGTAATAAGATTCTAAGCAGAAAGTGCAGATAAAATTTTTTATTTAGTCTTGAGTAATAACAGATATCTTTTATGCATAGTTACAAGTATCGATTACACAATCCCATTCTATTATTGTGGAGAGTCTCCCATGTACCTCTACAGCATCTGATGACTAGTATGTACAGTTAACAGCTCGTCGAAACAGAACAGACAGTGATACTCAGCTGCAGAGACAGTTGCTCTTGGCAATAGTACGAAGGCTGTCCAACCAAACAGTACGTAATAGAAAGGAATCTATAAACATAAGCCAATAACGGTATTCTATTGACCTTAAGCCACCATGCAGCTTATGAATATGGGCTGCTGAACGTCGAGAATTGGAGCAACATCACTGAAGCCAAATGCTGTTTACAGACGAGTTCAGATTCCCTCTAGAGTGTCACATTCGACGTGTTTTGATGGTGTGGGGTGGATTCAGCATAGGTGGATATACGGATCGGCATATCATTCGGAATGGTACATTGACGGCCCAAAGGTATGCAGCGAGATACTGAGATCTCATGTCCTACCTTACGCTGCACCGATTGGAGATTTATTTGTTTTCCAGAATGATAATGCTAGTTCGCATACAGCTTGTCCTGTGGAGAATGTGCTTGAAGCTGAAATAATACAGCCAGCGTATGGAATGATCACTCCTGATCTCCTGATCTGAATCCGATGGAGCATTCTTGGGACATGCTCAGATGACGCATTGCTGCGAGACCAAAGTCTCCTTTCACTGTCCGAAACTTGGAGATTGCATTTATTGAGAAGTGGAACAGTAATTCCCAAAGTCGTATCGATAATATCATCGCATCCATAAAAACAGATGTGCAGCAGTCTTAGCTCTTCGAGGAGACCACGCGCCATATTAATAATCTTGCATATTTTTAAACAATACTTTTTTATCATATACATGTAACCAGATTGTTGCCCTAAATCATTTTTGCATGTGTTTTCCATCTTTTTAAAGAATCAAAGCTTAATTACAAATTTTGCAGCTTTTTTCTACATTGCGCATTGATATACATGTTCTATTTATTTTATGAAAATACATGGCTATATTGCACGATTTTCTTTAGTTCTTAGCTTGATTTCCTAATTTTTTTAAGCAGTGTATCGCTAATTTTACGCATTTGCTGGTAATTTGACAATCAAACGCTAAAAAACTTTTTTTTTTGTTTTTTTTTTTTTAGTCATATAGATTTTAATGAACATTTAAGAGAAAAAAAAACGATTTGTTAATAAATTTCAAATTATTACGTAATTTTTAAAGAATGAAATTTAATATATGATTTCATCCGTCGCAATAATGTTTATGCTTTTATAATGTATCAGACAAAACAATCAATGCAACAAAAAAATTATATATATTAGAGATAAAGTTGAAATTGGAATTTATATCTAAATAATACATTATTTGTTTTGATAATAAACGTACCAAACGCTTTAAAGACGTAAAGAGTTAATTTGTTTCATCGGAAAACTGCTATCATAGTATATTTCATTGTAAACTGAATTTCATGCATTCTATTGCAATCCATAACTTACATGGCTCATTGTCTGATAACAATGCGATATTTGTTCTTGAGGTTCTAAAAGTCATAAAATATATTTTATTAAGAATGGAATGATAGCCACTCTTAAACAGCTTTTAATTACTGTATGAGTTTTGTCATTGTTTAACCAAAAAATATATCATTTAATTATTAGAAGCTGTTTCCTTACTTTAATTACAACATTAAATTTATGTTAAATTTTCATGTCAAAGGCTGGATGTCACGCAAAGGTAAATTCAAGTTCTAAAACTTCATTATTTGCCTTTTCTTTTACTTCATTCTCATTCTAGAAATAATTTGATTTAATTATTGTATTTAAAAGCCTCAAAAAGATTTTTACTGTCGGTTTTGTTTTAAAAGATAATTCAGTAATTACTGCCAAAATATTCTTTTTAAAATAATAGAAAAGACACGACATATAAAACCCTTTTTTTCATTCAAAATATTTACGTAAGAAAGATTAATTTATACATATAAAAAAAACTTAGACAATGCAAAATTATTTTCAGTTTTTTAAATTTCTCCTGTTAAAAAATAATTTAAATGCGAATTGACCGCATTCATTCGTAAAAATATCATTTTATGTGAATTATAAATCTATAAATACAACTGTTCTTTGATAATGGGCTTCTGTTATTGCGATTGCATTTA